>CAUYLG010045571.1:0-37051 GCA_963573385.1 Cacajao melanocephalus | reverse complement strand
CATGACATCCATGTGGCTTACTTGTGCAATGGATAATAAAGTCATCTGTCTCTGATCCAGGAGTCTCATGTCTTCTGCCAGCATCTATGAAGCCTTAACTGGCTAGCTTATTAACTTGCAAGTAGGGTAAAATCACAAACCCTGACAAAGAAGTAGCCTGTTTAGGTGACAGTGTTCCTACTGAATTCCAAGATCTGCAAGAAGAAGAACTTACCTGTCTTCTTCAGTCTTGTATTTTGAGAACAAAGCAGAGTCCCAGATATACAGCAGGCATTTAACGAAAACTTATTGAATAAAAATGTCAGATGATGCATTAAGTGATTTGCGTATGAATCTAATGCAATCTTTATAACAACCCTAGAAGGTAAGGATTAAATATCTTTTTACAGATAAGGAAAGTGAGCCTCAGAGAGCTTAACTAACTTGTCCACAATCACACATGGACAGTTAAGATTGAAACCTAGTCTTGTCAAACTTCAAAGCCTGTTGCTCAGAAATAACTCACCCAATAAGGTAAAAATTATTTTATGTTATTTTGTTGTATTTTTTAAAGATACATTTTCTTGAAATTTCACATGTAGAATATAATGCCTTATACTAATTCTGCTCAATGATTCTTTCTATTGTCTGCTGTTTCCCATGTATCTGAGGGGGTCTGGATATTTATCTTAAGCTGGGTGTTCCTGGTACCTTCCCTAGTACTCAACCTATCTCCTTCAAACTAGCTCTCCCAACTCAGATCTGCACCCCCAGCAAAACTGGATTTGTTCATTTTTGATAAAAATAAAAAAGAAAGTGACTTTGCAATGCTGTAGAATGGAAAGATTGCTATATATAGCTAGAGATATGAAAATTGTTAGTGAAAAGCTAGATGGTTTTTGTTAAGGTCCAAGACTCTATCCTTTCCCTAAACTACCAAAGGGTGATGTTTAAACAGTAAGACTCAGAGATTTAAAGATATCTCAACTCAAGCACTCTCTGTTTAAAACAAGGATTCTGTAGTCTGGACTGTACATCTTTTAAAAATAGTTCCTTTATTTTTGTATTAAGAGACTTTGTTTTTTAGAGCTGTATGTCTTTTTAATAAGCTTTTCTCTAGAAATTGTGGCTGTGTTTTCTGTCTGTTATGCAAGTTGTCTATCAAAAACCAGAGTAGTTCTTTTATTTTGGATGTGCAACTGTAAATACATTAGCATTCCTTTGAGAGATTTAGAAAGGATTTGTATGCATATTTGTGTGATCTCTGTATGATAAATTTCTGAATCCTAGAATTTTTTTATGGCATGAAGAAAGAACTAAAAACTGCTATTTAAATAGTCAAAAAGCACACCATAGAAGAATATAAAAATACACAGCAGTGACTCTAAAATCATGCACCATTATCCTATTGTTCCTCGTCAGCACTATGTCACTGTGAGAGTAAATCTATTTCTACTTTTCCCCACTCTGATTTTTAATTATACTGTCAGAATGTGCTTACTTTTTTTTTTCTTTTTAGAGAAAGGTTCTTGCTTTTTGCCCAGGCTGGAGTGCAGTGGTATAATCATAGCTCACTGAAGCCTTGAACTTCTGGGCTCAAGCAATCCTCTCATCTCAGCTTTCCGAGTAGCTGGGACTACATACACATGCCACTAATTTATTTTTTGTAGATATGGGGCCTCACTTTGTTGCACAGGATAGTCTCAAACTCTTGGCTTCAAGTCATCCTCCCAGCTCAGCCTCCCAAAATGATAGGCATGAGACAACATGCCTGGCTCCCTCATCTTTTTTTTTTTTAATTGCAATAACGAAAGTACAAGGCAGCCAAGCAGAAAGACTAGAGTTACCACTCAAATCAATCTTTCTGAGAACTCAGAGACTAGGGTTTTTAAAGATAGTTTGGTGGGCCAGGGGCTAGGTAATGGGTACTGCTGATTAGTTGGGAATGAAATCATAGGAGGGTAGAAAACTGGCCTCCTGAGCTGAGTCTGCCTCTGGGTGCCGGCCACAGGACTAGTTGAGTCATGAGTCATGAGTCTAGATAGGATCAACTGATGGCCAGACTGCAAAAATCTGAAAAACATCTCAAAAGACCGATCTGAGGTTCTACAATAGTGATGTTATTTATTAGAGCTTATCAGAGCTTGAACGCTGTGTTGGGAGATCTGCTGCTCTCTTAGGAGCTGCTAGGCAGGGACATTTAGGTCTGCTGAAGCTATACCCACAGCCGCTTCTTTTGCCAGGTGCTGTATCCCATGAAGGTGGGGGCTTTATTTATAAGTCCCTAACAGGCTGCTACCTTTTTTCAGAAATGCCCTGCCCAGCAAGGACATCTAGTGAGACAGTCTGCCTGCAGCTGCTGAGCTGTGTTGTGCTCTGCCCAGTTTGAACTTCCTTTTTTGCTTGCACTGTGAGGTTGAAACCACCTACTTGAGCCTCAGCAATGGTGGATGCCCCTCCCTGCACCGAGCTCCAATGTCCCAGGTCAAGCTCAGACTGCTGTGCTGGCTGCAAGAATTTCAAGCCAGTGGATCTTAGCTTGCTGGTCTCTGTGGAGGTGGGACCCACCAAGCCAGAGCACTTGGCATCCCGGCTTCAAGTGAACAGTTCTGTCTTGCTGGTGTTCCAGGCACCACAGGGGTATGAAAATAAAAAAAAAAACTACTGCAGCTAACTCAGTTTCTGCCCAAATGGCCACCCAGTTTTGTGCTGGAAACCCAGGGCCCTGGTGGTTTTGTAGGTACCAGAGGGAATCTCCTGGTCTGCGGGTTGTGAAGACCATGGGAAAAATGCAGTATCTGGGCTGGAGGGCAGGGAACAGTGCCTAATGGCTTCCCTTGGCTAGGAGAGGTAGTTCCCTGGCCCCTTGCTCTTCCTGGGTGAGGCGGTGCCCCACCCTGCTTTGGCTCGCCCTCCTTGGGCTACACCCACCGTCCAACCAGTCCCTATGAGATGAACCAGGTACCTCAGTTGGAAATTTGAAAATCGCTGCCTTCTGTGTCAGTCTCACTGGGAGCTGCACACCAGAGCTCTTCCTATTCAGCCATTTTGCCTCACGTCATCAGTGAATTTTTTTTAATGGCTAAAGCATTTGGACAGAGATTTCTCCAAGGAAGGTATTGAAATGGCCAATAAACATGTGAGGAGATGCTCAGCATCTTTCATCATTAGGAAAATGTGAATCATAACCACAATGAGATACCACTTCACATCCACCATTGTGGCTATAATTTTGAACAAAACACACAAAAAAATTGGTGAGGATATGGAAAAATTGGAACCTTCATATATTGCTGGTGGGAATGTAAAATGGTTCAGCCACTTTGGAAAACAGCTTGGCAATTCTTCAAAAAGTTAAGCATAGTTATATAATGAACCACCAGTTTCACTCCTAGATATGTACACAAGAGAAATGAAAACATGTTCACACAAAAACTTGTACATCAGTGTTCATAGCATCATGCATGACTGCCAAAAAGGAAATAATTCAAAATCTCCATAACTATTGAATGAATTTTTAAAATGTGGTATATCCATATAATAGATTTTCCCATTCTTCTATAAGTGGAAGGAGAATACTTATTTCCCAAGGGATTTCTTCATCTAGACAATAACTAAGAAGAATTAAAGAAACTCAGCTAATTAGGCAGCTCACTTCTTTAAAGAAGATCAAAGTATTAGTCTAATTTTTTCTAACCAATGTAGGTGGTTGGTGCTGTTATTCATATTTTACAGATAGGAGATTAAGAAACTATACCTTGGTGTTGAGTCAACCAGCAGTGACTCAGACGAGTAATCTGCTATGGGCTTTTCTGTCTCAATAATACTTAATTCTCATGTTCAAAGTGTAAGCGTTTTTAATTGTCTGTTGCTCATGCCTAAATACTTCTCAAACCTTCTTCCTTTAACTAATTGGAGTAATTTAATACTATATGAAATATGAACATCAGGTAGCATAAATGCAAAACACTATAGATAAAAATCTTGCTAGCTGTTAATAACATGTAAGAAAATTCTAGTGTTAATTCTGTTGGATGGGATACTAAAGCATAGATATTTGAAATCTCTTTTAGAAAACATTTCAGGTACCTGTTCCTTAGCACTACCCCTAATGTCTTCAGTTTTGTTTTGTTTTGTTTTGTTTTTAATGATAGATTTCAAGCTCTTGAGATTGAAACCAAAGAAAATGACTGGGCATGGTGGCTCACACCTGTAGTCCCAACACTTTGTGGGGCTGAGGCTCTCTTGAGGCCAGGAGTTTGAAACCAGCCTAGGTTACATAGTGAGACCTGGTCTCTACCAAAACAAATAAACAAACAAAAAACAGAAAAATTGGCCAGGTGTGGTGGCGTGCACCTGTTGTCCAAGCTGCTCAGGAGGCTGAGGCAAGAGGATTGCTTGAGCCCAAGAGTTTGAGGCTGCAGTGAGCTATGACTGGGCCACTGTGTTGTAGACTGGTGACAGATCAAGAGCTTGTCTCTTGGAAAAAAGAAAGAAAGAAAATGAGGTCATACAGTTACCAACTAGGGGAAAAAAAACATGATTAAATTGCTTCCCCCCAATCCAGCCCCTGCCAATAATTGATAAAGAAAAACAAAACAAAACAAAAAAGAAGAGTAAATATATTATTTTCTTGGAGTTGGAAAGTACAATGCAAAACCCAGAAATCATAAAGCTTTAGATTTCAAATTTGAATGAGTTTAGGAATTTCTTGAGAGTTGCTAAATCTGGGGACAGGGGATAGTAGAGGGAATAGGAAATACAGATGAAACAAGATTGGCTGTTTGTTGCTAATTGTTGAAGCTTGGTAATAGGTACATGGGAATTTATTATATTATTTTCTGTACTTTAGCGTACGCTTGAGATTTTTCATAATAAGGGTTTTTAATAGTGTCGGAGAAAATCATTTTTTCTCTCTGAAGTCAACTGATGAAGAATAAGTCAATCTTATCTTGATCTTACTGGATCAGCACACTGTCTCACAAGATGACAGTAGCTTCCAATTGCATGGTTAGCATGTTTACTTCTATTTTTTTAAAATAATTCTAGCAAATTCTTCAGTACTGATCATTGAATGTAATACAAGTTTTGAAGAATGGATGGGAGGGAGGAAAAAAAATAAAGGAGGGAGATAGGAAAGAAGAAAGAAAATCTCTTAGGGAGCTTCTTAATAGTACAGAGTACAATAATAAAGAAATTTGATTAGCTAGGTCTAGAATGGAGCCCAGGAATTTGCATTTGTACAAGGCATCCAGGTGATTTGAGAAATGGTCATAGTGGCACAATTGCACAAGTTGTGCTACATAAAATGCAACACTTCTGGATGAAGACAAAAAAATAAAAATAGTCTAAAGGAAAACTGGGACATATATGTGTCTAATTCCTTAAATTAAAAGAATTATTATAAATCATTAAGGGAAACAAGTGAACCACTGGCAAAAGGAGAAAAAGACTTAAACAGGTAGTCCCCTAAAGAAGACATAAAAATAACCGGTTTTAGACTTCATCTCACTAAATCTTAAAAATATGCAAATTTAAATAGCAAATATTTCTCATCTATGTACGATGAGATAAATGGTACAGATAAATTGATAACAGAGGAGACATCACTGATGATACCAACAGAGAAACCAGAAACAGGCCATCTGGAAGATGGAGATAGTTTGTTTGTTTGTTTGTTTGTTTGAGACAGAGTGTTACTCTGTTGCCCAGGCTAGAGTGCAATGGTGCGATCCCAGCTCACTGCAGCCTTGACCTTTCTGGCTCAGGTATTCCTCCCAATTCAAACTCCTCAGACTACAGGTGGGCACCACCATGCCCAGCTAATTTTTGAATATTTTGTAGAATTTCACCATATTATTGCCCAGGCTAGTCTTGAATTCCTGGGCTCAAGCAATCGGCCCACCTTGACCTCCCAAAGTGCTGGGATTATAAGCGTGAGTCACCATGCCTAGCCGGAGATAGAGTGTCATTTTTAAAAAATATGAAATTCAAATTTAACTAAACATATTTTTATTTGCTAACTCTATTTTTCAAATTTTAGATTTAAAAAAGCAAAACAAAACAAAAAAAAGACAGTGATAGCAAGAGAGTGAGGAAACAGCTCCCCTCATACAATTGTAAACTGTAAATTAGTTTGGTGTTTTTGGAGGATAATTTAGGAATATCTACTAAAAGACTCTTTGACTCAACAGTTTCACTTTTGAAATTCACATTTGTGGCCGAGCATGGTGACTCATGCCTGTAATCCCAACACTTTGGGAGGCCGAGGCAGGCGGATCATGAGGTCAGAAGTTCGAGACCAGCCTGGCCAACATAGTGAAACCCTGTCTTTACTAAAATACAAAATAATTAGCTGGGCGTGGTGGCAGGCGCCTGTAATCCCAGCTACTTGGGAGACTGAGGCAAGGAGAATCGCTTGAACCTGGGAGGCAGAGGTTGCAGGGAGCTGAGATCAAGCCACTGTACTCCAGCCCGGCCAATAGTATGAGACTGTATCTCAAAAAAAAAAAAAATTCACTTTTGTTTACTTTTTTATTGAAAGCAACTAGAGTTTTAGGAATGTATTATTTGTTGTCACAGAAGGAAGAAGGGAAAAGGACAAAATAAGAAAAAAACAATGTATTACTTACAAATGTTTATCCAAATAGGCAAGATATGCACAAGAATTTTCACTACAGCATTGTTTACAAAAAAAAAATAGGAAAAAAATTGGAAGCAAGGCAAATGTCTATTAATAGAAGCTGTGTAAATTATGTTATAATATGATACAATGGAATCCTCTGTGGTTGTCAGAATGAATAAAGCAGATCTCTGCTGGTTTGTTGGGGTGAAGGGAAGGCAATTTGAAAAACAGTGTTTATGGTTCAATTTGTGTAAGTAATAGTAAGCAAAAAAAAGTAACTTGGCGGAATCATCACCAAACTTAAGAGGAAGAATTATAGAGACTGTCACTATCTTATGTGTCTAAATATTTAGCTGTTTTAAAAAAATAAGAATGCATTTCATTTGAGTGAAAGAGTATAAAAACAGTTTAAAAATTAAATGAAAAGGAAAAACAGATGTCTTGATTATCTGTACATAGCCTCCTTGATGAAGTATCATGTGACAGTTCAAAGAAATTAAAGATGACCTGTAAACGATGTAAGGGACTAGGGCCAGGACTCCTTTAGGAACTCTGCTGGAGGCACTCATGGGTAAGGTCCTTGCTCTTCAGCACATTGTCCAGTGAACTGGGATAAATAACATCATGATCCTAATGTAAAAATAGGCAGTTAAAGGTATGAGTTTCATCTATCTCCTGCCCCAGCCTGGACTCTCTGATCTGACTTTTTAATTATTTTTAGCTGTTTTTACTTAAATTTGAACCAATTGACAACCTAGATTTCAGTAGGCTTATGTAATATGCGCCTTGTCAATGCCCAACTCTAGGTGGTCCTCCCTGATCTCCAACCTAGTCTGTTTACTCTCTCACTTTCACTGGCTATCCTGGGTCCACTGTTCTACCCCAAACAAGGCTTCATTGCTCTTTAGTAATTCCTTACTCTACCCTTAGTAAATTCCTCATGGTTGCTGTCTGATAATTTCCAGCCTACTGAATAGTCTGCTTATTAATTCATTAAATGAATAGAGTCATAAAGCTGAGAGCTAATCATCTAACTTAGTTCCCTCATTTGATAAGGAAGTAAAGTCATGAAGAAATTAAATGTCTTTCAAAGTCACTCAATCTGTTGGGGCCAGAGGTAGAATTTTAATTCAGCATTTCCTGACTGAACAGTCATGGTGCAGCACCCCCAAAGCTTAGAGAAGAGTGTGCAAACTGGAAATCAACTGAGAAACAAAGTTTCCAGGAAAGAAGGAATCTGTAAGCTGAGGTTTACTGTTACTGATATAGTCAAATCCCTATTATTAAAATTTTGGCTTACTCTCCCACCAGTTAATCTGGTTAAATCATGTTCTCAAAATTAATGAGAATTGTCACTCCTACTTGGTTTAATTACATGCATGAATTGAAACCACAAATCTATTTACTCTTATTCTGCACATCAGCAGATGACCTCAGTTCTTACATCATTGAGATCACTGATACTATTCAAATTGATTCTGTAAACTTCCATCCATACAAAGTTTCTCTTTGTTCTCACCAAATCCTGCTTTCTTTCATCTCCCTAAATGTTCTCCCCATCTGTAATTTTAATTCCAAATTATACTATGTACTATGGCAAGTTTATAATTAAGAGAAAATAAACTTTCCTGAGCCTCAGTTTGCTGTGGTGAACATAATGCCTGCCTCACAGAATTCTGTTTAAGAGTAAATGACATAGCACATGTAAAAGCATGTTGAATGGTGAGAATAAAGAAGATAATAATGCTGGCCATCTGCTGAAATCCTTGACAAAATACTAGCAAACCAAATCCAGCAACATAAAAAGGATAATAAGTCCCATTATCAAGCAGGATTTATCTCAGGAATGCAAGGTTGGTTCAGCATATATAAATCAATAAGTATAATACACTATTATGAGCTGAATTATGTCCCTCTTCCAATTCACATATTGAGCCCTAACCCCCAGTACTTCAGACTGTGACTGTTTTTGAATATAGTGTCAAATGTGTAATTATAATCATTAGGTTAGACCTTAATCCAATATGACTGGTGATATGGTTTGGCTGTGTCTCCACCCAAATCTCATCTTGAATTGTAGCTCCCATAATCCCCACTTGTTGTTTTTCCTGTGCTGTTCTTGTGATAGTGAATAAGTCTCATGAGATCTGATGGTTTTATAAAGGGCAGTTCCCCTGCACATGTTCACTCTTGCCTGCTGCCATGTAAGACATGCTTTTGCTTATTCTTCACCTTCCACCATGATGGTGAAGCCTCCCCAGCCATTTGGAACTGTGAGTTCATTAAACCTCCTTTTCTTTATAAATTACCCAGTCTTGGTATGTCATTATTAGCAGCATGAAAATGAAATAATACAACTGGTGTCCTTATAAGAGGAGATTAAACACAGACACTCACAGAAGGAAAACCATGTGAAGACACAGGAAGGAGACAGCCATCTACAAGCCAAGGAGAGAGGCCTCAGGAGAAACTAACCCCTGCCCACAACTTGCTCTCAGACTTATAATATCCAGAATTGTGATAAAATTAATTTCTGTTGTTTAAACCACCCCATATGTGGTAGTTTGTTATGGTGGCCCTAACTAACATATACACCATACTAATAGAACAAAGGACAAAAAATACACATGATCATCTCAATAAATGCAGAAAAAGCATTTGACAGAATCCAATACCCCTTTATGATAAAAAAAAAAAACTCAACAAATTAGTAATATAATAGAACTTCCTCAGTGGGAAGCATCATACATAGTGGTAAAAGACTGGATCCTTTCCCCATAAGATTAGGAAAAAAGATGTTGACTCCCTCCACATCTATTTAACATTGTGTGGGAGGTTCTAGCAAGAGCAATTTGGCAGGCAAAAGGAGTAAAAGTCATCTAGATTAGAAAGGAAGAAGTAAAATGATCTCTATTTGGAAATGACATAATCTTGTACAAAGAAAACCCTAAGGAATACACACATACACAAAAAAACTATTAGAGGTAATAAATGGATGCAGCAAGGTTGCAGGATGAACAGTTATATACAAAAATCAATTATTTCCATACTCCAGCAATGAACAATCTGAAAATAAAAATTAAGAAAACAATTTCATTTATAATAACATCTAAAACAATAAAATATTTAGTAATACAACACCTAAAGTTCACTCAACCAAATAAAAAATAGTTAAATAAACTGGACACAGTGGCTCACACCTGTAATCCCAGCATTTTGTCAGACAGGGTGGGTGGATTGCTTGAGCCCAGAAGTTTGAGACCAGCCTGGGTAACATGGCAAAATCCTGTCTCTACTAAAAAAATATATAAATTAACTGGGCATGGTGGTGTGCACCTGTAGTCCCAGCTACTTGGGAGGCTGAGCTGGGAGGATTGCTTGAGCTCAGGAGATGGAGGTTGCAGTGAGTCAGGATCATGCCACTGCACTCCAGCCTGAGCAACAGAACAAGACTGTGTCTTAAAAAAAAAAAACACAAATGGATTTTCATCACTAAAAATCTTTTGTGCTTCAAAGGATGTTCTCAAAAAAGTGGAAAAAAAAAGAAACCCACAGATTGGGAGAAAATATTTGCAATTCATGTATCTGACAAGAGCCGCATATCCACAATACATAAAGAACTCTTACAACTCAACAATAAAAAGACAACTCAATTAAAAATTGGACAAAAAATTTGAATACATATTTCTCCAGAGAAGATACACAAATGGCCAATAAGCATATAAAAAGATGCTTAACATCATTTGGAAACGCAAATCAAAATGATGATAACACTTCACACGCACTAGAATGATTGTAATAAAAGAGACAGACAATAACAAGTGTTGACAAGGATGTGGAGAAATTGAAACTCTCATATGTTTCTGGTAAAAATGTAAAAAGATGCAGCTGCTGTAGAAAAAGTTTCAGAGTTCCTTAAAATGTTAAAATAGAGTTACCATATGACCTCAAAATTCTTCTGGATATATATCCAGGAGAATGGAAAACATGTCCACACAAAAACCTGTACATGAATATTTACAGCAGCATAATTCAGAGTAGCCAAAATCAGAAACAATCCCAATGTCCATCAACTGATGAATTAATAAATCAAATGTGGTGTATCACTACAATGGATTATTACTCAGCAGTAAAAATGACTGATGTGCTAAATATGCAGAATGAACCTTATAAACATGCCAAATGAAAGATGCCAGACACAAAGGCCACCTATTGTATGACCCCACTTATATGAAACTTCCAGAATAGGTAAATCCGTAGAGACAGAAAGTGATTAGTGGTTGCCAGGAGATGGGTGGGGTAGAGAGGATGGGGAGTGACTGGGGACAGAATTTTTTAGGTGGGGTGGATGGGAAAGTTCTTGAATTAGATACTGGTTATGATTGCACAACCTTGTGAATATTCTAAAAAAACTACTGACTTGTACACTTTATGGTATGTGAATTACATCTCAATTTAAAAAATAATGCTAAGTGTTACCATTTACTGATTATGTCATGTGTCCCATACTCAACTAAAGACAAGCCAGTGAGTACATCTTATCCCCACTTAGCAAAACAGGTTCAGGGAAATTAAGTGCTTTGCCCAAGGTCACATACTAGGAAGTCGTAGAGCTGAGACACAAGTCTAACTCCAAAGCCCTAATATTCACTTAGTCACCAAGCTGTACTGATGGAAAGTTTTTAATAGCTTCTACTACAAACCTAATAATAATAAAATAAAAATATTTATTGTGTGTATATAAACAATACATTACTATGTATGCCATATATATATATATATATATATACACGTATGTCTCCTACAAATTAATGAAAAAAGTAAATTCAATAGAAAAATGGGCAAAAAAATATGATCAAGTAATTTACACATACAAAAAATACAAATGGTGTTTTAATAAACATTTGAAAAGGTATATGGCCAGGCATGGTGGCTCACACCTGTAATCCCAGCACTTTGGGAGGCCAAGGTGTGAAGATCACATGAGCCCAGGAGTTTGAGAACAGCCTAGGCAACATAGCAAGAACCCTGTCTCTAAAAAGTTTAAAAAAAAATGTATGAACTGAATAGTAATCAGGGAAATGCAAATTAATACAAGACAATTGTTGGTTCATTGTAAAGACAAAATGTAAAGATGTCTAATATTCAGCCAAAGAGAGTGAAGGAAAATTGGTACTCATACATTGTTGGTGTGCATTAAGATTAATAGCCACTTAATATTACCTATCAGAATTTAAAATTTACTGAGTGCAGTGGTGCGTGTCTGTAGTCCCTGCTATTCAGGAGGCTGAGGCAGGAGGATCGCTTGAATCTAGGAATTCTGGGTTGCAGTGCGCCATGCTGCTCTGGTGTCCATACTAAGTTTAGTATTAATACGGTGACCTCCTGGGAACAGGGGATCACCAGGTTATCTAAAGAGGGGTGAGCCAGCCCAGGTCAGAAATGAAGCAGGTCAAAACTCCCATGCTGATGAGTAGTGGGGTCATACCTGTGAATAGACAGACCCTGTACTCCAGCCTGGGCAACATAGTGAGACCCTATCTCTTAAAAAAAATCGAAAATTTACCATTTGATCAAGTAATTTCGCTGACAGGAAATACTTTCATGTGTACATAAGGATGTTCATTGCTTGTTTTAATAGTGAAAAAAATAGAAATAAACCAAATGTCTACCTATAGCTACATAATTTCATTAAATTCTCAGAAAAATATTACCAGGAGTTATTCTGGGGAAGGCAGTGAAACTGGAGCTGGTGTTGGGGAGCATGAGTAAAGGGCTAGTAAAACTGTTTCCCTTTCTGCATGAGAACTCGACCTTTGGTGGTTGACAAGGATCTTGCTGTGGGATCCTAAGCTGCGCGGATGGGTGGACTGCTGCAGAGAGTCCCAGGAGGACGTTCCCATGCCCCAGTGCCAATCTGTACTTCCTTTGGAGTATCCGATGCAGCATCCAAGTGTGGTCTAGATTGTCAGTCCATGTTTAGTTGAACCTAAAAAGACCTCCTGTTGGGCATAGCTGGAAATTGAAACTAAATTTGTAAGTTAAAGATTAGTTCATAGGCACCCTCCATCTCAGCCGGTAGGATCTTCACGCTGTTCCTCAAACGTACACTGAACTTTCTTGTCTCTCACACTCCCCACTTCCTTTTGTTAAAATATTTCCATCCTTCCAGGCTGAAATTGCCTGCCTGCCAGTAAGCTCACCCTCCTCTAAACTACCTTAGCATCTGCTTGCCTCTGTTTTATGGTGAAAATGGGTGATCTCCCAGGTACAGCTGTGAACCTAGGATTTTAACCCTAGATTTATATTCCCATTCTTCAGATGGTAAGCCTCTTGGTGAAAGAGAAGGCATTCGTCTTGTTTATCCTGATAAGTGTGTGTAAAGCCCTTGGGAAGCCTCACATCTAGAAAGTGCTCCACAGCATTTTATTATTCCCTGCCACTTAACTTCCAGGGCCTGTCCTGGGATTGTTCCACACCAAGGCATGAGTCTAGTTACAGCTCCTGGTTCTTCCTCTCTGTATCCTAGCCTGTCCCAATGCCAGGCACAGGGTGTTGTCCGGCTGTGTTCCAAGACATCACAAATAAGTACATAGCTCACTACATGTTATCAGTGAAAACCCCTAGATTTGGCCTAAAATGGGACCACTCATGTGGGCCTAGTTATGCTAGGGTTGTTCCTATACCTAAAATGTTAGGAGATTAGACAGATATATAGTATGCTTTTTGTTGAGGTTTGGTGACCATAACTAAGCTATTTTTATATCTCCAAAGGACAACGTAAAGGCCCAGAACTGCCCTGTCCAATCTTACAGAGTTGGGATCCACAAACTTTTTCTGAAAGGGCCAGAGAGTAAGCATTCTATGGTCTCTGTTGTAGATACTGAACTCGGCTATTAGAGCATGAGAGCAGTCAGACATAGCTGAGAGCTGAGTTCCAATAAAATTGGAGCGCTGTGTTCCCAAAACACTGAAATTTGAATCCCATAGAATTTCATGTATCACAAAATATTTCCCTTCATTTGATATTTTATCAAACATTGAAAAAATGTAAAATATATTCTTTATTCACAAGCCATACAAAACGTACGGCAGGCCAGATACAGCCTAAAGACTGTAGCTGGGCTGGTCCCTGATCTGATGTTTCTCTAGACTGGGAGTATACAAGAATCACCAACCCCAAGGGGACCTCTGTGATTTACTCTGTGAATTCAGAGTAAAAACCTGAGATTTGGCCTTCGTAAATGTTCTGAACTGATGAGATTAGTCCAAGTTACCCTATAAAAAGGGATTTGCATCCAGGCGGGGTTGCTCACACCTGTAATCTCAGCACTTTGGGAGGCCTAGGCAGGCAGATTACCTGAGGTCAGGAGTTTAAGACCAGTCTGGCCAACATGGCGAAACCCCATCCCTACTAAAAATACCAAAATTAGCCAGGCATGGTAGCGCACGCCTGTAATCCCAGCTACTTGGGAGGATAAGGAGCAGAATCCCTTGAACCCAGGAGGTGGAGGTTGCAGTGAGCCACAATTGTGCCACTGCACTCCAGCCTAGGTGACAGAGCAAGACTCTGTCTCAAAAAAGAAAAAAAAAAGAGGGGGCGGAATTTGCAGAACCATGATGTATAACCACACTGGCTTATTTCTTTAATGTTATACAAAGCTTGTCATCTACCTGTTTCATGAATGTGGCAAAGGAATTTCATAAGGAATTCATTTCCTAAGTGCATTGCAATTTGGCTTCATCCTTCACTTTGATTCCCAAATCATCAGACATCTTCTTGGGGCCACATCCAAACAAGCAGTTTTCAGGGCTTAT
Organism: Cacajao melanocephalus; assembly: GCA_963573385.1. NCBI lineage: Eukaryota > Metazoa > Chordata > Mammalia > Primates > Pitheciidae > Cacajao > Cacajao melanocephalus. The sequence continues at coordinate 22,629 of CAUYLG010045571.1, read as the reverse complement.
TTTATATGACCTCTCAGAAGCATCTTACAAATTGACCACTTTCTTTTACTTGAAACTTCCTCTTTCTTCTCTCTCTTTCCTTCACCATGATTTTTTTGTTTCTTTTTTTTCCTCCAGTCCTTTTGGCCAGTTCTTCTCAATCTCTTTCAGCATTTCCTCTTCTCTGCTTTTTCTATAAATGTATTTCATTCTCTAAGGTTCTATTCTGAACCATCTTCTTTACTTCTTACTTACCCATGGTTTCAAAACTGTTTTATGCTAATTGTCACAAGTCTAGATTTCTAGCCCAAATTCCCATGCTGAGCCCTAGACTCTCCATTCTGTTACCTCCTAAATGATATGTTTGGATGTTTTGCAGGCTGGTACCTCAATTGAGCATGCTCCAAGCTTAAGTTATCATCTCCTATTTCAATCTTCTCCTTATCATGAATTTTCTACTCTGTTAGATGGCGTTAGTGCCAATGCAGTTGCTCATTGCTATGGTTTAAATGTCCCCTCCAGAACTCATGTTGAAATTTGGTTGCATTGTGACAGTGTTGGGTGAGACCTTTGGGAGCAGAGCCCTCATGAATGAATTAAAGCTGTTATCTCAGGGGTGGATTAGTTATTGTGGGAGTGGACTGCTGATGAAAGATAAGTCTGGCCCTCATTTTCTCTCTGTCTCATGCACTCACTTGCCTTTCTGCTTTCATCCATGGGATGATGGAACAAGAAGACCCTCACCAGATGGCCAAGCAGATGCCAGGACCATACCCTTGGACTTCCCAACCTCCAGAACCATAAGCCAAATACATGCCTTTTCTTTGTAAATTACCCAGTCTGTGTTATTCTGTTTTAGCAGTTGAAAATGAACTAAGACACCCACGTGGTCAATAGTAGATAGGATCTTTCCATTCCAGGATCCTCTGGTGAGAACTGCAACCCTACACTCACAAAGGCCATGTTTATATTATGTGACCCTTCCCCCTGCTTTGATTGAACTTGGGTGGGTGCTTAACCCAACCTAGATTAATCAGACCGTCTCCTGGGATTATCTTCAGCCATTGCTAATTCTCGAACTAGAGCTGGTACAGCCATGTGCATGGAGAAGAGCAGAAAGCTGGTGTACAGAGAGAGAATGAAGTTGATACACAGAAAGAAGCAGAGAGAGAGGAAGATGTGGCCTTACATGGAGTAATCTTGGCCCTGCTCGCTTCACTCACCACCTGCCTGTGTCAAAGCCTGCAGGGCAGCCCATGTCCCTGGTCACCACTTTCTGGATACAAAAAGGTTTGCCTCTAAACCTTTGTAATTGATTCCTATGCAGTAGTCCCCACCCTTATCTGTAGGGGCTGCATTCCTAGACCCCCAGTGGATGCCTGAAACTTCAGATAGAACTAAGCACTATGTTTTTTCCCATGCATACACGTCTATGATAAAGTTTAATTTATAAATTAGGCACAGTAAGAGATTAATGACAACAATAGTAAAGTAGAACCCTTATAAAAATATGCTGCTCACAATTTCATGGATAGACGATTCATTCTTACTGAGGAAGACCTTTAGCAACCTCAGCATACAATTTATTTTCTTTCCTTATTAAGTCAAAAACTTTTACCTTTTCACTTAAAGGAAGTACTTTATGGCTTCTCTTTGGCGTCTCCAAATTGCCAGCATCACTACTCTTGCGCTTTGGGGCCATTATTAAATAAAATAAGGGTTACCTGAACACAAGCACTGTGATGCTACACCAGTGAATTTGATAACGGCTGACTACTAAGTGACTAACTGGCGGGTAATGCAGACACCCTGGATCTGCCGGACACAGGGATGATTCATGCTCTGGGCAGGATGGAGTGGGACTGCAAGAGATTCCATCCTGCTACTCAGAACAGTGTACACTTTAAAACTTATGAAACTTTCTGGAATTTTCCATGGAATATTTTTGAACTGCAGTTGACCACAGGTAACTGAAACTGAAATGGAAAGCAAAACTGTGAATACGGGGGGACCACTGTATTAAATTCTACCTATTGAATTAGCTGACGTGAGTTTTGTGTTCCTGGCTGAATCTTGACTGATGTAGCTATCTTTACAAATAAGCACATACAACTCTGTATCGCTTAAGACCCGCGCATGTTCCACTATGTGAATGTTCTATGATTTATTTAATCATTTGGCTATTGATAAACATTTGTTTCTAATTATTTTGCTACTACAATCAGTGGTATGATGACCATTTTGCATATGTATGTATTTCTACAAGACAAATTTCTAGAAGTAAAATTGCTAGGTCAAAGAGAGTCTGCATTTTAAATTTATGATAATATTGTCAAATTTATCTCAAAAATTTGTACCAAATAATACTTTAACAACTGTGCATTAGAGTGCCTACTTCTCTATACCCTGCCCAACTCTTTGTGCATCTCATTGATGAAAGTATTTCATCAATTTTGTTTGTTTGAGTATTTGTTTGTTTTGAAACAAAGTCTCACTGTGTGGCTCAGGCTGGAGTGCAGTGGCAGGAAAGTATTTCACTGCAGCCTCCACACCCTAGGTTCAAGTGATTCTCCTACGTCAGCCTCCTGAGTAGCTGGATCCACAGGTGTGTGCCACTATGCCTGGCTAATTTTTAAATTTTTTGTAGAGATAAATTTTCACCATATTGTCCAGGCTGGGTATTTTCTTGTTTTGCTTTGCATTTTTAAAAATTCTGAGTTAGATTGAGTATTTTTTTAATAGACTTATTGTCCATCTGCATTTTTTTTTCTGTGAACTGCCATGTAACTGCTTTTATTTTTTGCTTTTCTTCACTTAATATTATATGTCATGAACTTTATCTAGAATAATTAAAAACATCAATAAAAACTGCATATTATTCCATTCTATGATTATATCATAATTATTATTTTATTATTGAACATTTAGATTGTTTCCAATTTTTCTTTTTTCTTTTTCTTCTTTTATTGAGACAGGGTCTTGCTCTATCACCCAGGCTGGTGTGCAGTGACATGATCACAGCTCACTGCAGCTTCGAACTCCCCGGCTCAAATGATCCTCTCACCTTAGCCTCCCAAGTAACTGGGACTATAGGCACGCACCACCACAGCTGGCTAATTTTTGTATTTTTTGTAGAGACAAGGCATTGCTGTATTATCAAGGCTAGTCTTGAACTTCTGGCCTCAGGTGATCCTCCCACCTTGCCCTCTCGAAGTACTGGGATTACAGGTATGAGCCAGCATACCTGGCCTAATTTCTCTTAACATTTATACATTCTTTTTTTTTCTCTAGCAGCAAGAATGATTAAGAATAGGAATGGCTCAGGACGTTCACAAGCAAGTCATGAATAGCTAGGAATTCCCTTTAAGAGCAAAGGTTTTATCATCAGACAGATCTATCTGCAGGGTGAGTAACTTCTCTAAGCTTCCATTTCCTTCTCTGAGCACTAAACGTGAAACTGTATGTAAGGTAGTTTGCGCAGTCCCTGGTACACGGTAAATGAAAAATGGGCATGAATTTTATGAAAAATATTATGAAAGATACTTTGGATCAAGAATTCTTTTGTTGAGTTTTCATGATTAGCATATACTGAGGCTGGGAATTGTTTGTCATTTCCTATTTTCTGGATAGCCACTGTGGAGTCCTGCATTGGTGTCCTTTTCTAACAGGACTTGTGAAGGGCCCAGAAAACTCTGTGTGGGATATTGGGAACCATTGGACTGGGAATGTCATGATGCAGATTGAGGCTTCCAGTACCAGCGGCCCAGTGCTATATTCTAAGTAAAAATAATTTTTGCCTTTTTTTTTTTTGAGATGGAGTTTTGCTCTTGTTGCCCAGGCTGGAGTGCAATGGCGCGATCTTGGCTCACGGCAACCCTTGCCTCCTGGGTTCAAGCAATTATCCTGCCTCAGCCTCCTGAGTAGCTGGGATTCCAGGCATGCACCACCATGCCCAGCTAGTTTTGAGACAGGGTTTCTCCATGTTGGTCAGGCTGGTCTCAATCTCCCGACCTCAGGTGATCTGCCCACCTTGGCCTCCCAAAGTGCTGGGATTATAGGCATGAGCCACAGCGCCTGGCTACTTTTTGTCTTAACAGTGGCTCTCACTGATTATTATGAGTTACAGATTGTTATGATAACCACTGGGGTGGTGTAGTGAATCAGAAGGGAATTATCAAGGGTGTCTTAATGTGGAGAGGGTCTTGGGTGTTACAGTCTTCTGGGAAGACTACGCCTGGGAGATGCTGTTGGGCATTACAAGGTCATGGGAGTTATCAAAGATCCTTCGAACTTACTAGTGATCCTTGGAAAGTTGAGACTAAGGAGAGTGTTGATCTAGTGCTAGTAACATATTTCTTTAGATTTGATACTAATTTCTCATTTTATAGATGAGTGAATTTAGGGTAGGTGACATAACAGGAGAGAGGTTGTAATGGTATAAATGCTTTGCTTCCTATAAGTTGAGTGTAGCTTGCTAAATGGGAGGAGTTAACACTTATAAATTCGTAGATGAGAAATTATTGGGAAATAAAGGAGGTGTGTGTTTGCGTGTGTGTGCATGTGTGTGTGTGTGCATGTATGTGTTTAAAGTTTTTGATGCATGTTGGCAGGACTTAGAACCTAGTAAGTGTTCAATTAATATAAGTTCTATTTGGCCGGACATGGTGGCTCACACCTAAAATCCCAGAACTTTGGGAAGCTGAGGTGGATGGACCTCTTGAGGCCAGGAGTTTGAGACCAGCCTGGCCAACATGATGAAACCCCATCTGTACCAAAAATACAAAAATTAGCCAGACATGATGGTATACACCTGTAGTCCCAGCTACTTGGGAGGCTGAGGCAGGAGAATCGCTTGAACCTGGGAGGAGGAGTTGCAGTGAGCCGAAATTGTGCCGCTGCACTCCAGCCTGGGCAACCAAGTGAGAATCTGTCTCAAAAAACAAAAACAAAAACAAAGACATATATATGCTATTTTTAACAGGCTTACTGAGGTATAATTTATGTAGTGTTATGGATTGAATTGTGTTCCCTCCAAAATGTATATGTTGAAGTCCTAAACCCTAGTATCTCAGAATGTAAGTGTTTGGAGGTAATATCTAAACATCTTTAGCATGCATGTGTATATCTATATGTAATTAAACTAAAATGAGGTCATTAAGGTGGGCTTTAATCCAATATGACTGGCATCCTTACAAAAAGAAGAAATTTGAGCACAGCCACATACAGGAGGAATATGATGTGAAGACAAAGGGAGAAGACAGCCATCTACAAGCCAAGGACACAGGCCTGGAACAGATCCTTCTCTCCCAGCCTTCAGACAAAACCGACTCTGCAGACCAACACCTTTTCTTTCAGCCTCCAGAACTTCAAGAAAATACATTTCTCCTGTTTAAGCCACCCAGTCTGTGAAACTTTGTTACAGTGGCCCTAGCAAACTAACACACATACCATAAAATTCACCCATGTTAGCGTATAATTCAGTGATGTTTAGTAAATCTGCAGAGTTGTGCAACCACTACCACAATATAATTTTAGAGTATTTTCATCCCTCTAAAGAAGCCTTCTTGCCATTTGCAGTCACTCCCTGCTCCCACTTTGAGCTCCAGGCAACCACTCATCTTCTTTGCGCCTCCATAGATTTGCCTTTTCTGGGCTTTTCATATAAATCATCTCCAATGATTAGGAAATTCTACATGCTGAGAGTCAGCTCATTCTGTATCCTTCTCAGCTTCTTATTAAAACTTCTAATAATGAGCCCAAATCTACTGCCCTGTAACTTATTCTACACAGCTAACATATTCTTATCATAGTTTATTTGTAGCAGAAGTCAGGCAAAAATTATTATATGTGCCACATAATTGTTGGAGTGAGGATCGAACTATTCAGTCAAAATGACCATTGTCATTATAATTTTAAGAAATAACCATTTTATTTTTAGCAATCAATAAGGAAAAAGATTGACGAAAGAAACTATAAGCAAGCATGCTGTTTTGAGTTGCCGGAGGATAGAGATGGCCCAAGAAGAATTTCAAGAGAACTGCTAATGAGAAACCTTCGTTGGTGAGACTTGAACTGACAAGCTATTACCCAGGGCTGCTCGGGCACATCTCATAACTAATTGAGACATTCCATCAAGACCACATGCACAAGGTCACAGCCTAGATGGCAGAGCATCCAAACCACCAAAGAAAACGTTGAGGCTGCACAAAGAAGGGACTTTGTGCAATGCCCCTTTTATTGAAAAAAATCTATTTAAATGAAATCTATCTAGGACATTATGTCAAAACTGCAACTGGAAAAATCTGCTTTTCTCACGTGGAAGAATTGCCCCTATTAAACCATAGTAACTACAAACAGAAATTATGTATAGCTATTGGCCAGGCGTGGTGGCTCACGCCTGTAATCCCAGCACTTAGGGAGGCTGAGGTGGGTGGATCACCTGAGGTTGGGAGTTCGAGACCAGCCTGATCAACATAGAGAAACTCTGTCTCTACTAAAAGTACAAAAAATTAGCCGGGTGTGGTGGCACCCACCTGTAATCCCAGCTACTTGAGAGGCTGAGGCAAGAGAATCGCTTGAACCCAGGAGGCGAAGGTTGCGGTGAGCCAAGATCACACCATTGCACTCCAGCCCATGCAACAAGAGTGAAACTCTGTCTCAAAAAAATAAAGAAATAAATTATGTGTAGCTGTGCATATGCATGTATGTGTGTATCTATAGGTAACCATTTACCAATATGTATTAAGCCCCTGTGTGTGCCAAGTACTGTTTTTTGTTGTTTGTTTTCTTGACAGGGTCTCACTGTGTCACCCAATCTGAAATGCAATAGTGCAATCACATCTCACTGCAGCCTTGACCTCTCTGTCTCAGGTGATCCTCCCACCTCAGCTTCCTGAGTAGCTGGGACTGCAGGCCAACGCCACTACGCCTGGCTAATTTTTGTAGTTTTTGTAGAGGTGCAGTTTCACCATGTTGCCCAGGTTAGTCTTGAACTCATGGGCTCAAGCAGTCCTCCCACCTCGTCCTCCGAAAGTGCTGGGATTACAGGCGTGAGCCACCATGCCAGGCCCAGGTACTGTTATAAGTGCTTGTGAATAAACAAATGTTCCTACATTGTAGTGCTAACATTTTAGAAGGGAAAGTCAGAACATAAACAATAAGCATAATAATAAATTAGTTAATTACAGTGTTAAGTTACACGATATGGGAAAAAGAAAATTTAAACAGGGGAAGAGAGTGAGAGTGCTGAAGGGGAATGTGGACAGGGCTGCAACTTTAAATGGGGTGCTCTATGCAGGCCTTATTGAGAAGGTGGCATCCGAGCAAGACCTGAAGGAGGTGAAGGAGTGTGTAGGCAATTTTCTCTGGAAATAATGATCCAGGCAGAAGAAACTTTCAGGGCAAACTCTCTGAAGCAAAAGCATTCCTGTTGTGTTTGGGGAGCACCCCAGAGGCCGATGTGGCCAAAGCCAAGTGAGCAAGGGGAAGGTAGCAGATGAGGTCATGTGGATACTGGGGAACCAAACCACGGAGGGGTTTGGGATTCATTGCAAGGACTTCGGTTTTTATTCCAAGTGAGACAAGAAAGTCAAAGAGCAACATGATCTGACTTCAGTTAGGAAAAGATCCCTCTCGCTGGTTTAGAAAGGAGCAACGGTAGAATCAGGGCTGAGGGACAGGAGCCCATTTCGGAGTCCAGACACAAGGTGGTGAGGGTCGGGAGCAGTACACTTAATATGTTTGTGCGACTAGATTCATTTATCCAGCAAATACGCATAGCCACTATGCCACGTGCTGGGCTGCTGTGGCAATCAACCTGGTCACAGTCTTTCTTCTGTTACTGTAAACAATGTAAGAGTTGACATGGATGGAAGGTTCCCTGCAGGTCAGGCTGGCTCTAAGCACTTGAAAGGCATTCTCTCAGTGAATCTGAACTTTATCTCAAGGGCTCAGGTGCCACTATTGTCCTCATTTAATGGTGGGGAAAGTCAAACACTGAGAGAGTTGGCAGCCCAAAGTTGTGCGATCAGGCAAGTCAAGATTCAAGTGCACAGGCTTGGGCTACAGAGTGCCTCCCTGAAGATGGCGGGTGTGATGAGGGTTATAATAGGATGACATGGGAGGGAGAGCAGGAGGGTCACCTGGAGGAGGTGACATTGAAGCTGAGGCGTTATAGGAGTTAGCCAGAAGAAGAGTGGATATAGGGAGGAAAGAATGCAGTGGTGGAAGGGGGAAGGAAGAGCATGTGCAAAAGAAAGGCCTAGAAGTAAGAAAGCAGGACATCGGAAAGACAGAAAAAAATCCCAGATGTTGTTGGATCCTAAGTGTGCTAGGGGTGGTGACACAGAATGAACCAGAAACACTGGCAGAGAGTAGAAGTTTGGGTTAATTAAATCTATTGACCAAAAATCTACCGAGCTAATGCATACAAATTGCATATTTGATACTTTTTATTCATTGGCAAAACTCAAGTATCCAAACAATGATTGCACGTTCTGAAAAAGAGAACATTTTAATTTTATTTTTTAATTTAAAATTTTTTTTTAAAGAGATAGGGTCACCCAGGCTATGGTGCAGTGACACGATCATAGTTCATGGTAGCCTCAAGCTCCTGGGCTCAAGTGATCCTACTGCCTCAGCCTCCCCAGTAGCTGGGACTATAGGAACATGCTACCGTGACTGGCTAATTTTAAAATGATTTTGTAGATATGGGGTCTCACTTTGTTGCCCTGGCTAGTCTGAAACTCCTGGCCTCAAGTGAACCTGCCATCTTAGCCTCCCAAAGCACTGGAATAGCAGGTATGAGTCACCATACCCAAAGAGTACATTTCTTTCTTTTTTTTTTTTTTTAAATGGAGTCTCACTCTGTTGCCAGGCTGGAGTACAGTGGCACAATCTTGGCTCACTGCAACCTCCACCTCCCAGTTCAAGCAATTCCCCTGCCTCAGCCTCCTGAACAGCTGGGACTACAGGGGTGCCCCACCACACCCAGCTAATTTTTGTATTTTTAGTAGTGACAGGGTTTCACCATGTTGACCAGGATGGTCTCAATCTCTTGACCTTGTGATCCACCCTCCTGGGATTACAGACGTGAGCCACCATGCCCGGCCCCAAGAGTACATTTCTTATTGCCCCCAAATTTGGACAAATTATTTAGTCTTAAGTGATATAGGAATAGGAAAAAATTCAGATTCCAAAAACTCTATCCACTTCTGTCCAGAACATTTTGTTGACTTTGCTGCAGAATAAGATGGGACTTTCTTGGCATATAATGAACGTCTGGAGGTAGGACAATACACTGACTTCTTAAGCACAGGATCCCCTTGACTTCCAAAGTGAGACCTGGCTTGGCCCACTGAGAAGTGCCCAGACCTTGAAGCCAGATGGATTTGAGATTAACTGGGGTGATGTAGTTGATTGCTCATCAGCGGCACTGGGAATGAATTCGCCCTGCCTTGTACTTACGTGGCTTTCTTTCTCAGAGGAAATGTTGCTGTCAGTTCTATTGGGGATATCAACAAGTTGGCAAGAAAGAAGGTTTCCATCAATGTATTACAGTGATTGAGGGGCAAAAAATCTGAAAAATGCCACCTAAATTCCTGCAGGATGCATGCAGGTGTTCACAAAGAACATAAACTGAGTAATTTAAAAAGCCACAGAATCATGCATGCTGAGCGTGGCACACTCACCTACATAAGGAGCAGCACTTTGACCTAGAAGCCAGGGACCAGGAAGGCAGTAAGACAGAAGGAAACAGGGGAAGTTGATTCCCCTGTTGCCCTTTGCACCTCTCTACTCAGTAGCTCTAACTTAAGTTGTTCAGTGGGCAAAAGTCCAGTGTACTCAGTAGCTTCAAACCAATATTAGTGTCAAAAAGGTATCTGAGGCCAGGTGCAGTGGCTGAAGCACGTAATCCTAGCACTTTAGGAGGCTAAGGTAGGTGGATCACCTGAGGTCAGGAGCTCAAGACCAGCCTGGGCAACATGGTAAAACCCCATCTCTACTAAAAATACAAAAATTAGCTGGGTGTGGTGGCACACGCCTGTAGTCCCAGCTACTTGGGAGGCTGAGGTGAGAGAATGTCTTGAACCTGGGAGGTAGAGGCTGCAGTGAGCTGAGATCGTTCCCCTGCACTCCAGCCTGGGCAACAGAGCGAGATCCTGTCTCAAAAACAAACAAACAAACAAAAAGGTATTTGGAGCAAGCAATGGCCCCCATGACAGTAACAATTTCAAAGCAAGTAGAGATCCAATGGCAAAGATGGAGAGGAACAGCCTCAATGCATAGGAAAACATGGATGTAACTGCGAAAGCCAAGACTGTGTGTAGGGACAGGTAAGGGAAAGGGATCCCTGCCTGTCGGGGATCCATCCATTTCACACTTGGATGCTGAGAGAAAGATGTCTGAAATGGCGGTGGGTGAGAACAGTTGTGGCCAACTGGCCAGGGGATCACAGGCAGAAACATCACCCCTTGAAGATGCCATGAGCATCGCTGCCTGAAGGTGGCATCTCTCACTCTGAAGAACTCCTGTGAAGATTCAGAAGTCTTGCAATACATTTTTGGAAGGTCAGTTCACATCTGTTTTCTATTTGTCATGTTCTGTCAGCACTTCTGTGAGAACTGAGCCATTACACCAGCCTTGGAAACCAGAGGCAGCTGGAGCCTTCAGGCCTGGCATCTCCCAGGCCCGTGGTCCTACCTCAGTGGGGGGCAAGTGGGAAACGCTGTGCATCCCAGCTTCAGTTCTCTGTGTGTGCTGCTGCCACCATCGCTTACCTGCAGACTGCTTCAAAGAGCAAATAGGCTCTAAGAATTCAGCCTGGTGAATCCATTGTTCTCCTCCCCATAAAACAACAAACAACTTAGAGCCTTTTCAGTCCTCTGATGTGTTTAATTTGTTATCTAGCAAGCAAGAAAAAGAAAAAGACATTCTCCCAAATTCTATACAATTTACAGTCCTCCTGCTGTGGAACTGGGATTTGCCCGAGAGGCAAAGCAACTGGTCCCAGGGGAATATCCAGAACTCAACAACACTCAGAGTGGCCTGGTGATGGTTATCAGAATGGTGTTTCCAAATGGTGCTTATCAGTGTGCAGAGGCATTTATCACCAGTAGGAACAGCGTTCCATGGATGTGGTTCAAAGGGCAGTCCAAGAAGCTCGTGGGTCACATTCCTGCCCATCTCCCTGCAGCCCTCCCACGCCAGTAGGTAACCTGGACTTCACCAGGGTTGGGGTTCGCCATGACAAGGCATGTATGACAGACTACTTCCCTCAGATCAGTGTGTAACGACCAATGCCCAGAGCTTAATTTTAACCATAAGAATGTTTATGGTAAGAGATGGACGGTCAATACCTAAGCTGGTCGGCCGGGCATGGTGGCTCATGCTTGTAATCCCAGCACTTCCAGAGGCAAAACTCCATCTCAGATAAAAAAAAAATAACATAAAATAAAATAAAATTAAAAAGTTGGTCATGGCTTAAAATTTTTTTAACTTTTTTTTTTGAGATAGGATCTCATTCTGTTGCCCAGGCTGGAGTGCAGTGGTGTGATCACAGCTCACTGCAGCCTCAACCTCCTGGGTTCAAGTGATCCCCCCACCTCAGCCTCCCAAGTTGCTTGGACTACAGGTACATATGCCATCACACCTGGATAACTTTTTGATGTTTTGTTGAGACAGGATCTCACTATGTGGCCCAGGCTGGTCTTGAACTCCTGAGCTCAAGTAATCCTCTCACCTCAGCCTCCCGAAGTGCTGGGATTATAGATGTGAGCCACCATGCCTGGCTAGTCAGCGCTTAAATGATCAAGATCCTGGGTGATTACTTTGAGGCTTCTGAGCAGATGGTAAAGTATGACCAATGCCTAAACATAAGGCTGCCTTGGTAGGAGCTTAAAAATCCTGTCTCTATAGAAATCAGTTGCTTGTCAAGTCTAATTATTTGTGTTCTCCACTAGTAATTCTGTGTTTAGAACTAGCTTTAAAATGAAGAAATACTTAATTTTATTGATCACTACCCATGTGCTGTGTTTCTGTGACTATTTATTGCTGTTCCCGTAAAAACAACAGCAGCCACTTGTTACTGCAGAAACGGTCCCTTTGGAAATCAGCAGTACTTAATTTAATACTGGCATTTTTGTTGCATGTCTCCCCAGAAATGCTTGACTTAATATTCTTACAATAGAAAAAAAAAAAAAGCAATAAAAGCTTTTGAAGCCAGATGTCCCTTAAAAAAAAACTGCTGATGGGGAAATCTTTTCTCACATAGAGATTTCAGTTAAGATGATCAAATGAAATAAGCTGTATTTAAAGTTTCTGGCTCTTTCGTTTACCTTAGTCAAATAAAGCTTGTGTATTTTACTGATGAAATCAAAGGTCGTTCTTCTGACAGAGACAGATTCTGGGGATTGTCTTATATTAGGGAACCCATTTTAGCAGTGACTTCAGCTTTGGCAGGTGATAATGCTGTTCAAGTCATGTTCAGTAAATGGAAGAGTTCCAAAGTCTGTCGTTTCTGGGCTGAAGATCCTGTGCTTGCAATATTTATAAGACATTATTTACTAGCCAGCCTGGCCAGTAAAGTAACATAGCGAAACCCTGTCTCTACCAAAAATATGAAAATTAGCCGGGTGTGGTGGCGCATGCCTGTAATCCCAGCTACCAGGGAGGCTGAGGCAGGAGAAGTGCCTGAACCTAGCAGGCAGAGGTTGCAGTGAGCCAAGATCGTGCCACTGTACTCCAGCCTGGGTGACAGAGTGAGACTCTGTCTCAAAAAAAAGAAGACATTGTTGACTGGTTTTCTGATCTGCACCAAATCTTGACTGTCAGTTTGCTATCCTTTTTTAAATGTCTGTGGTAAACACATGTTCATCTCAAACATTCCTTTATCAACAAAGGAATGTATGTGTTGGAGGGAGTCAACAACCAAGAATTGGAATAATTTGTTTTTTTCTCCCACATATTTCCGTTGGTAGAATCTATCCTTGTGTGATCGCATTAACTCTCATCTGTTTCATAGCAAACTAAAACCTACATAATCTAAATGCATTTGAGCTAATCCTTCAACATTGCTACCTTCATCATAATTGCCAATAAGTTGTAAATGTAGCTGGCTTGAGCCAGGCGCAATGGTGCGTGCCTGTAGTCCTTGCTTCTTGAGGGGCTGAGGCAGGAGGATCACTTGAGCTCAAGAGTTCCAGCCCAGCCTGGGCAAGATAGTGAGACCCCATCTCCTAAAATATGTATGTTTTATGTATAAATACATATATATATAGACACACTAAATAATATATTTTTTTGTATTAAAAATACATATATATATATATATATATATATATATATATAATTTAAGCCATATATATATATATATGAGAGGCTTAAATTTTACTTTGGTCATTTCCCCTGCTTACTTCTGCTCATTCTTCCTTTAGTGCCCAGTTCAAACGTCACCTTCTCTGAGGCCTCACTTTCCTGTTGTCAATCATCCTCCATGAGTAAACCCTCCCTATGCATTGCGTGTACAACTATTGTGCTCATCCTACTTTACTTTTTTTTTTCTTTACAGACAGGTCTCACTCTGTTGCCCAGGCTGGAGTGTGGTGGTGTGATCACGACCCGCTGCAGCCTTGACCTCCTGGGCTCAAGACATCCTCTTGCCTCACCCTCCTGAGTAGCTAGCAGTTGTGCCCCAACACGACTGGCTAATTTTTAAAATTTTTTTCAAAGAGACAGGGTCTTGCTATGTTGCCCAGGCTGGTCTTGAATTCCTGGTCTCAAGTGATCTTCCTGCCTTGGCCTCCCAAAGTGATGAGATTACAGGCGTGAGCCACAACTCTTGGCCACATCCAACTTTATAGTCATGTCTTCGTGTGTCATTCTCGTTAGGTTGAATGAAGACAGGGACTATGCCTCATTCATCTGTGCCTGCCAGGCCCTGGCTCTGTGCCTGACATTATAGAAGGTTTATATACATAGTTGTGAAGGAAAGAATGTCATGTGTTGAGCACTGTGATGGGATAAAGGATAGAGAAGGAGTCAGTCCTTACTCTCAAAGAGCATACAATACAGTGAGCCAGAAAAGACCTGGCCATAAATACAACGCAAGAATGTATGTGACAGGTGGCATTGCCAGTGAGACATTTGAGAAAGGCATCAATGAATGCTGGGAGAACCTTCCAAACCATAGACCTGCATCAGCAAAGGAAGAAAGCATGAGGTTTCTTTAAGTTGCCCAGGTGATGTTAGGTAGGTGTCAAAAAGCGGTGGGGGATAAGGTTGGAAATCTGGCTGGGCCTGGGTGGTTGAAGGTCAGAACTTTTGAAAATTCTTCTTCTTCAAGTGATAGAGATCCACTAACAGTCTCTTAAGCACCAAGAGTGATGTGGGAATGGTGGATTGTCATTGCTTTGAGGGTAAAATGTAACCGGATTGTTGAGAAGAAAGTGGGCAAGAATCCTGACTAATCATCATGTCCCATTCTCTCAGCTACTGAATAGAGAGCAGGAGAAAGGGCACAGTCTTGGCTCACTGCAACCTCGGCTTCCCAGGTTCAAGCGATTCTCCTGCCTCAGCCTCCTGAGTAGCTGGGATTACAGGCACGTGCCACCACGCCCGGCTAATTTTTTGTATTTTTAGTAGAGACAGAGTTTCACCATGTTGGTCAGGCTGGTCTCAAATTCCTGACCTAGTGATCTGCCCCACCTTGGCCTCCCAAAGTGCTGGGATTACAGGCATGAGCCACCCACCGCACACGGCCCACAGCAATCTTTTAAAAAGATAATTTTTCCAGGATGCAAGGAAGGACATTTGGATGAGAGACAGGAGGCAGGGAGAGCAGTTGGGAGGCTAGGTGTTATCAAGGCCTGAAGAACTGCTGCAGCGGTCCAAGGAAAGGGATGTGCAGAGGAAAGGGTTACTGTGAGAACTCCATCCACAGTTCATTAACCGAAGGGAACCTGGTTTGGTTAGGGGGAGGGGACAGAGGCAAGATGACAAGTTGTGTTTCAGATATAATATACATAATATATACAAGGTTCTAGACACACATCCAGGAGGATATTTCCAGCGGATCATTGAAATTGTGTGAAAAGAACGTGAGGGAGAGACAGGGACAGAGGGAAATTTGTTAGCTCTTCACAAAAAGGGATGGATGGCAAAAGCCACATGACTTCACTCATCCCGTGAAGATAGGTGGGATCCTTGCTGGGCAATTGCAGAACCAAACCTTAGGAAAAGCCTTCATTTAGGAGGCAGAAGGAATACAGCCAGCAAAATGGTCAAAGGTGATAAATGTCACATTATGTGAACTTTAACACAATAAAAAACACTGGGGGAGAAAAAGAGACCCATTAGCTACCGCTCCCTTCCCCTCCACCCCTGCCTCAGTGCCTACCAGTCCACTTTCTGTCTCTGTGAGTTTGCCTGTTCTGGATGCTTCGTATGGATGGAATCATGATTTCCTTTGAGGTCTTTTGCGTCTTTCACTTGGCATAGTGTTTTTAAGGTTTGCCCATGTTGTGGCTGCCATCACTACTTAATTTCGTCGACAAATAATATTCCACTCTATGCATATGCCACATTTTGGTTTTCGTTTTTGGAGGGATAGGGTCTTGCTATGTTGCCCAGGTTGGTCTCAAACTCCTGGCTTTAACTCCCACCTCAGCCTCCCAAGTAGCAGAGATTACATTTGTGAGCCACAGCACCCAGCTTTGATATGCCACATTTTGTTTATTTATCTGTCAGTTGATGGACATTTGGGTTGCTTCCACCTTTTGGTATTATAAATAATGCTGCAACAAATGTTCCTGTACAAAATAAATAGATACTAAGAATCGTCATATGAGAAGGTTATCAATGAACATGAAGCCAAAATTTGTAAGAAAAAAATTATAAAGGTGTGTCAGGCAATTACTTAGTGAAAACATTATTTTTCTTTATTTTATAATGTTTTTGTATTTGTCAGCTATTAAAATGATATATTATATCGTGCTTTCTTTTCTATTGCAAATTCGTGTTCACCTTTGGGCCTTAAAAAAAATGGCATTAGGAATCTAAGAGAACCAGAAACATAAGGTCTAAGGAAGCCAAGCTAGGTGTAGTTTCTAGAGAGGTGGTAAGGAGGTACAGAGAGTTCAAGGGCAGTGGAGATGGAGCAAACACTTTTGCATCTCATGACTAAGAGATAAATCACCAGTGACTTTCAAGAGGGCACTTCCAGGTGAAAGATAAGGACAAAACCACAAGTCTAGGAGAATGCAAATTCAGATGCTTACAAGAAGGATACTCTGACAACCTGGTGACCACAGGCCCCACCCAAAGGTAGTGCTAGCAGCTGTGCCCACATCATTGTTGCCATGTAGAAAAAGGTGCCCCAGACCAGTCAGCTGTGTGACCATTATGGAAAAGACAGGAATCTCATTTTTAAGTGAAATTTTTCACTTTTAAAAACACTGTGAAGGTCAAGTAAAACACCCCAGTAGGCTCTGTCTGGTATTTGAGCTGCCAGTTGTGCAATCTCTGCTCTAAGGGCTTGGCTTGAGGCATTGACGACAGGACAGGCATCTTTTGAAATGTAAGACAGTGCATGGGTATCCAGTCTGATGGCTGTGTTAGGGTTGGGAGACCAGAGTGCTAATAGGTGTCAAAAGAAAGATAGAAAATTCTGGAGAGAGAGGTCCAAGGGGCGGGTGGAGGCTGTGAGATCCTTAGCGAGAAGAGAGACCTTTTCCTTTGAGATGAGTGGGATGAAGAGAACGAGCAACAGACATGTTAAGTGTTGAGAATGAGGGTCAAAGTGAATGAAGGAACATCAAAGACCCTGAAATTAGTGTCTCAATGAACTCTAAGTAGAAGTTAAGCTCTCTCAGGTCCTCACTTCCAAGATGACAAAGAAAAGAAGAAATGGCCAGGTGCGGTGGCTCATGTCTGTAATCCCAGCACTTTGGGCGGCTGAGGTGGGCAGATCACAAGTCCAGGAGTTTGATACCAACCTGGCCAACACGGCAAAACCCTGTCTCTACAAAAAATACAAAAATAGCCGGGCGTGGTGGTGCACGCCTGTCGTCCCAGCTATGTGGGAGGCTGAGGCAGGAGGATCACTTGAGCCCAGGATGTCAAGGCTGCAGTGAGCCAAGATCATGCCACTGCACTCCAGCCTGGGTGACAAAGCAAGACCCTATCTCAAAAAAAAAAAAAAAAAAAAGAAAAGAAAAAGAAAAAAAGAAAAGAAAAGAAGAAATAATGGTGGTGCCAAAATGTACCAAGGCCACGTGCAGCCTATTCTCTATACAGCCACACCCGACGTGTACCCAAGGACAAGGCCATTAAGCTCGTCATTAAAAACAAAATAGAGGCCATAGCTGTCAGGGCCATTTCTGAAGTAAGTGTCTTCTACATCTGTGCTTCCCAGCTGTATGGGAAACTGCGTTGTGATATGAGCTGTGCCATTCACGGCAAAGTAGTCGGGAGTCATTCTTGTGAAGCCCAGAAGGGTCCAATGCCCCTCCCCAGTTTACACCTACAGGGGCTGCTCCTTGACCTCCGAGAAAGCCTGTAAGGCGTTTTCAGTCTTAAAAATGGAAAACTCTCCTCCAGAAAAAAATAAAATGACAATTATACTTTTTAAAAAGTAGACATTGAGATCATCTGCTGAAGATGAGAGAGACAAAGCTGGACTTTAGGCCGTGGGAGGACAAGGAGTGTCTGAAACAGTCCCCCGAGTCAAGATCTAACCAGCAACAAATCAAACCAATACATGCCTGGTTGAGGTTGAAAGCATACAACCATAGGGACTTTTCGCTTCATCATCACTTCTTGAGTGGCTGCTTTATTCTGGGTACCGGACTAAACTCTAGGGAGTGAAGGAGAAAGATGAAGAAACAAATAATTACCACAAGGCTGTATGTGTCATAAAAGGGGTATAAACAGGGCACTTTTGAGAAAACAGAGGAGGAATATCCTGGAAGGCTTTCTGAGGAGGAGGCATTTAAGTTTATATTTGAAAGATAAGTTGTAGTTGCTATGGAAACAATGCAGAAAGCCAGAAGAAACAATCTATACAAAGCACTAGAAGGAGCAACGAGCACGGGGCATTCAGAGAATCTCAACTAATTCCACAGATCTGAAACAGAGTGCCCTGGTAGATTGGGAGGGGGTGAAATTGAAGAGCTGACACAAAGAAGCATAAATAGTCATGGAACTTGGATTTGCCCTGTAGACAAGACAGAGCCATAGAAGAATTTCAGGCATCACAGTGACATCATCAGTTTGTTAGAAAGAACACGCTGGCTTGACAAACAAGGAGGCCAGTTTTGATGTGCAATTATGAACCCAGTCACAACAGGTACATCTCGATGGATCTAACTAAATCACGGTACTCTTAATCTCTTTATCCACTAATTAACATAGGGTTGGGTCATGCAACCCAGTTCTGGTCAATCAGGTATAAATGGATGTCTAAGGGAGCCTCTGGGAAAGAGTTCTTTGGTAAGAGAGAAATGCTTGAGAAGAAAGCGTTCATTGTCCCCTTCCTTCCTTCTCTTTCTGGATAGTACTATATGAAGATGTAATGTTGGGAGCTGCAGCAATCATTTTGGTATCATAGGCAATCAACCTAAGAATGAAAGCCAATAAGTTGAAGATAGCAGAACAGAAGAAAGAACCTGGATTCTTAGTGACACTTTTGGTTTCCAAAACTACTCTGAGATGGCCAGCTTTGAACTCACCAAGTCAATAATGAAAGCTTATATGGTTTAAATCATGATTAATTGGCTTTTTTGTTAATTGCCACAATGCCTTATATGTGGTCATCACAGTAGAAAATTGAAGGAGCAAAAGATCCTAACCTGCTACAATGGTCACTCAGAGATAGCCTCATTTCCATACTCAGGAGACAGGATGCATATTCTTGGTTAATATTCTGTGTGTCTCATCAGTCTTTATCCTTCCCTTCCGCATGTCTCAGCTCCATCAGATGAAGCTTTTTTATTTATCTACATTCTCTTCTTCGTTGCTTTCCTCGTTCTCTCCCAGGCAGGATTCATTTTTCTCATTTAAAGTCTGACATGGTTTGGCTCTGCGTCCCCATCCAAATTTCATCTTGAATTGTAATCCCCAGGTGTTGAGGGAGAGACCTGGTGGGAGGTGATTGGATCATGGGGGCAGATTTTCCCCATGCTGTTCTCATGTTAGCGAGTGAGTTCTCATGAGAACTGATGGTTTTATAAGGGACTATTTCTCCTTCACTCTCCCTCACTTCCCTCCTGCCACCTTGTGAAGAAGTGCCTGCTGCCCCTTCGCCTTCTGCCATGATTGTAAGTTTCCTGAGGCCTCCCAAAGCCATGCAGAACTCTGAGTTAATTAAACCTCTTTCCTTTATAAATTACCGAGTCTCAGGTATTTCTTCATAGCAGTATGATAACAGACTAATACAAAGTCCTAGGGTCTTAGTATTTATTATAATAAATTATAGTTCATTCTGAGGCCAGGGGCTCTGTTTTCTTTATCTTAGTGCTTATGGCAGAAAGACTGGGAACTATTAATAATAGGTGCTTAGAAAGTGTGTTTTAAATGGAATTTTGAGAAAGCGTCCCAAATAACATTAAGGAGAATCGTGGGCTTTTTCATGAGCTTCCCCAGATTTGCCTGACTGGCTTCCGAGCTGCTTGCAGAATGCACAGCTCTGGTGGTGCGCACCTTCTCCTGTGGGATGACTACCTCAGGCATGGCCTCCATTCCGCCCACACAGTGAGAGCTGTAGCAGAACTGGTTCTCAAGTCAGTCCAACCAGACTGTGGAGTCTTTGGCACCTCCCCCGACTTTCAGGTGCAGAGATAGCACTGTGCCTCAGGATGTGGCTTCCCCAGTGGCTGCCTGGAGGGGTCTTTGGTTACACAGCCTGGGCGTGCTAGAGAATTACCACTCTGTAAGGTCTACTTGGACCAAGGAGAGATAGGAGGTGCAAAGGAACCCGCACATTAAGTCATCTCCCTCACTCCTGGTGGACCACTCTGTGCAGCATAATTCCATACAAACCGATCAAGCAACCCACTCTGTGATCTCATGAAGCTGTAGCCTGCTTCCTGATGCCCCACTTTGCACTTGCTTTCTCTCCATCCCTGATTGACTTCCTTTTTACTCACTCTTGCTGCCCTGGAATTGTACTTCCTTCCTTCTAATAAAATATTAGGCCAGGTGTGGTTGTTCACACCAGCATTTTGGGAGGCCAAGACAGGAGGATCACTTGAGGCCAGGAGTTCAAATCCAGCGTGATCAACATAGCAAGACCCTGTCTCTACAGAAGAAAAACAAACAAACAGAAAATTAGTCGGGCATAGTGGTGTGTGCCTGTAGACCCAGATACTTGGAAAGCTGAGGTGGGAGGATCACTTGAGCCCAGGAGTTTGAGGCCACAGTAAGCCATGAACAAACATTCTGTTTGTTTAAGGAAACCATTATCCATGGGGGCATTTCTTAAAAATTCAATCGGTTCATTTAAAAAATAATCTTAGAGGAGGTGAAGTGAGGTTTCGAGGGCAGCAAATTAACTCCTAGGACAAGCAAACATTTAATTGTCCTTGATTTTAAAGATTATCAGTTTAAGCTTGATAATGATTCCTTTAAAGTGGCATTATTTCTCAATGCATCAAGCCTGTGCTGACAAGTTTCTTGAAAGAGAGTTGGAAGAATAATTTTAAGATGCGTAATTATTCTTTGCTTGATGTTTGGCTATCTTAATGTGATCTAATGTCAATAAAAGTTACAACGAATGATACGAGTATCTGAGTTATTTTCCTTTGACAGATGTGAAACACTATATTGCTTTTAAGCATTATTCTGTTTATCACAGATATCTTTTAGATGCAGTTAAATTTGTTTTATATTAAATACATGTAGGAGTTAAATATAATTAATAGAAATATTCTCAGGGGAAAAAATGAGGTTTGAATCTCAGTGGCAGCCTAATCAGCTTGGATTTGTAGATGCCTCTGCCTGTAAGATTCTGAAATCATTAACCCAAATAAATAAAAAGCATAATTTACAGTAGAGATATTAACCTACTTAATCTTATCTGACATAAGAAACAAAGTTAAAAAATGTTAGTGTATTGATAAACCACCCAGAACAGAAACACATATGCAAACTGAAAAAGAGAAAAGAGTAGTTATTGGGTCTGGAAAGGACCCACAGGGGAATTGTACAAGTTGAGAACCTACCAAGGTAAAAGTGGAGTACCACAAACCTAACAAAGATGGCAATCTTGATAATTTAAATTTCAAATGATTTGATCATACTTTCGTGAGAACTCCCCCATATGAGATTGCCAAACAATAGCATTCATACTGAAATATGTACGTCTTAAATGCAGCCAGCTCTCAACCATCCCACTGATTGGTGAGAGTACAGTGGGGCCAGGCAAGGCGGCCCAAACCTGTAATCTCAGCACTTTTGGAGGCCAAAGCAGGAAGATCACTTGAAGCCAGGAGTTTGAGACCAGCCTAGGCAGCATAGCGAGACCCCATCTCTACACAAAAACTAAAAACTTAGCTGGGTCTGGTGGCAGGAACCTGTAGTCCTAGCTACTTGGGAGGCTGAGGAGGATGGATCACTTAAGCACAGGAGTTTGAGGCTGCAATGAGCTGTTATCATGCCACTGCATTCTGGCCTGGGTAACAGTGAGACCTTATCTCTAAAAAAAAATTGCTAAATAAATATAAAAGAAATGAGCATATAGTGGGCCCAAAATCAATCAGCAAATTTGTTAAATGCTAACTATGAGGATTAAAAAGGAAACTTTTGCCAAAAATCCACTGCCTGGGTTCCTCCAGCTATGGTCCCTGATCAACCTGGTAATTGCCAACACCATTTACAACCTGCTTTATGACTGAGCTAGCCCACTCAGCAGCCCCTCTGGAAAAGGAAAGATAATATAAAGTAGGGAAGGAGTGGTAAGGAGGTAGGATGGTTCCAGGAGCAGAATTTTAAGAAGGCAATGGCTGCTGGGCATGGTGGCTGACGCCTGTAATGCCAGCACTTTGGGAGACTGAGGTGGGTGGATCACGAGCTCAAGAGACTGAGATCATTCTAGTGAAACCCTGTCACTGCTAAAAATACAAAAATAAGCCAGGTGTGATGGGGCATGCCTATAGTCCCAGCTACTCGAGAGGCTGAGGCAGGAGAATCACTTGAACCTGGGAGGCAGAGGTTGCAGTGAGCCAAGATCGCACCATTGTACTACAGCCTGGCAACAGAGCAAGACTCTGTCTCAAAAAAAAAGAAGGCAATGGCCAGTGACCCCAGTGTTGTTCTATTTTTTTTTATTTCTTTTTTTTTTTTTTGAAAGAAAGAAAAAGAGGGGAAAGAAAGTGAGAGTGAAAGAAAGAAAGAAAAGAATGTAAGAGAGAAAGAAAGAGGAAGAGAAAGAGGGAGAGAGAACGGGATTCTTGTTCTATTGCCCAGGCTAGAATGCAGTCTAAAAATGGATATTAAACACCTCTTTTATGCCAATAATTGTGCTTAACAATGGAGACAGGAAGGAATAAGAGATGAAAATAACAAACAAGCAGCCAACCAATATTTTATTTAAACCTGTGAAATGCTATGCAATTGTTGAGGGGGGATTTACTTCCAATTATATGGTCACTTTTAAAA
>CAUYLG010045569.1:0-111787 GCA_963573385.1 Cacajao melanocephalus | reverse complement strand
CCCTCATACACCACCACACCACACCACCCATACCAAATAAAAAAAAAAAAAAAAAAAAAAAAAAAAAAAAAAAAAAAAAAAAAAAAAAAAAAAAAAAAAAAAAAGCTAGCAAATACTGTCACAAGGATCTCTCCTTGTTGTCCTTTTATAACTATGTATGCCTCCCTCCTTCCTCCTGCCCTCGTCCCCAACCCTTTATAACCACGTCTGTCATCCATTTCTAAAATTTTGTCATTTCAAAAATGTTATATAAATGAAATAATGCAGCATGTAGACTTTTTAGGATGAATTTTTTTTAACTCAGAATAGTTCCTTGGGGATTCATCCAAGTTGTTGTCTATCAATAATCCATTCCTTTTTATTGCTGAGTAGTTCTAGTGTGAATGTACCAGTTTGTTTAACCATTTACCCACTGAAGAACATCTGGGTTGTTTCCAGTTGGGAGCAATTATGATTCAGCTATTACATTCATGTATAGGTTTTTGTGTGAGCATAAGTTTTCATTCCTATGGAGGAGGGCAATTGTCGTGTAGTATGGTAATTGCATGTCTAGTTTTAGAAGAAATTGCCAAAGCTGTTTTCCAGACTATTCCACTTTACATTCTTACCAGAAATGTTTGAGTGATCCAATTTCTCCACCACCTTGCCAGCATTTGGTGTTGTCACTATTTTTTTAGTTATTTTAATAGGTGTATAGTGATATCTCATTGTGGTTCACATGTACATGACTAATATTGAACATATTTTTCATGTGCTTGCTTGTCATCTGTATATTTTCTTTGGTGAAGTGTCTGTTCATCTCTTTTGCTCCATTTCTAACTGTCGAGTTTTGAGAATTCTTTATATATTCTATGTACTAGTCCTTTGCTGGATACGTGGTTTGCAAACACTTTCTCTGAATCTGTAGTTTGTCTTTTAATCCTCTTCACTTGGGCTTTCACAGAACAAAAGGCTTTTTGACAAGGTCCAATTCATCAATTCCTTCTTTTATGGATTGTGCTTTTGATGTGAAGTCTAAGAATTCTTTGCCTAGCCCTGGGTCCCAAAGATTTCCCACTATTTTTATAAAAGTGTTAGTGTTTTATGCCCATGATTTATTTTGATGTAATTTTTATATAAGGTGTGAAGTTTAGGTCAAGGTTCTTTTTTGCTTTTTCACCTATGATGTCCAGTTGGTCCAGCACCATTTGTTGGAAGGCTATGCTTCCTCCATTGAATTGCTTTTGCACTTCTGTCAAAAATCAGATGAGCTAACTCAGCAACAAAACCCAATTCAAAAATGGGCAAAGGAATTCAATAGACACTAATCCAAAGAAGATATACACATGACAAGCCCATGAAAATAGTCCCAACATCACTAACCATTAGAGAAATGCAAACCAAAACCACAGTGAGATACCACTTCACACTCATTAGGATGGATGTTACCCAAAAAAATGGAAAATAACAAGTGTTTGCCAGGATGTGAAGAATTTGGAACCCTTATGCATGGCTGGTGGGAATGTAAAATGGTATCTCCACTGTAGAAACAGTTTGGCAGTTCCTCAAAAAGTTAAATATTGAATTGCCATATGATTTACAATTCCACTTCTAAGCATATGCCCAAAAGATTTGAAAGAAGGGAGCCAGGCGCGGTGGCTCACACCTGTAATCCCAACATTCTGGGAGGCCAAGGTGGGTGGATCACCCGAGATCAGGAGTTCCAGACCAGCCTGGCCAATATGGCGAAACCCCACCTCTACTGAAAAAATACAAAAATTAGCCAGGCGTGGTGGCAGGCGCCTATAATCCCAGCTACTCAGAAGGCTGAGGTAAGAGAATCGCTTGAATCTGGGAGATAGAGGTTGCAGTGAGCCAAGATCCCACCCTGCACTCCAGCCTGGGCGACAGAGCGAGACTCCCATCTTTAAAAAAAAAGGTTTGAAAGAAGGGACTTGGCCAGACACAGTGGCTCATGCCTGTAATCTCAGCTCTTTGGGAGACTTAGGTGGAAAACTGCTTGAGGTCAGGAACTCAACACCAGCTTGGTCAACATAAAAGACCCCATCTCTACAAAAAAATAATGAAAAATAAAGAAGGGACTCAAAGAGATAATTGTATGCCAATGTTCATAGCAGTGTTATTCACGATAATCAGAAGGCAGAAACATCCCAAGCGACCGTCAACAGATGAATGGGTAACAAAATGTGGTGTATACATTCAGTGGAGTATTCAGCCTTAGAAAAGAACGACATTCTAAATTCTGGATGAACCTTGAAAACATTATGCTAACTTAAATAAGCCAGACACAAAAGGGCAAATATTGTATGATTTCATGTATATTAGGTACCTAGAATGAACAAATTCATAGAGATAGAAAGTAGAATAGAGGTTGCGAGGGAGTGGAAGAAGGGGGAAGTAGAGATGTTTTGGGGTTTTTGTTTTTGAGACAGGGTCTTGCCTATGTTGCCCAGGCCGGAGTGCAGTGGCACAATGACAGCTCGCTACGGCCCCAAGCACCTGGGCTTAAGTGGTCCTCCTACCTCAGCATCCTCAGCAGTTGGACCACAGGCTCGCACCACCACACCGAGCTAATTTTTGTATTTTTTGTAGAGATGGTGTTCATTGCTATGTTGCCCAGGTTGGTCTCGAACTCCTGGGCTCAAACGATCTACCTGCCTCAACCTCCCAAAGTGCTGGATTAGACGTGTGAGCCACCACATCCAACTGAAAGTTATTCTTGAAGGGCATGGAGTTTCTGTTTGGGCTGATGGAAAGACTTTTGAGGTGGATGGTGGTGACGGTTGCACAGCGTTTGAGTATACTTAGTTCCACTGTATTGTGCACTTAAAAATTGTTAAAATGGTAATTTTTATATGTATGTTTACCACAATAAAGCTTTAAAATCAGCTGAGCATACTTGTGTGAGTCTAACAGCTTTTGTTCGCTGATCCCTAAATTAGATTCTCCCCACAGTTCCGTGTAGTTCCAACTCTAAAGCGGGACCTTCACCCATGCTTATTTCTCTTAATGATAATAGTCACCAAATAGAGTCCCCTCACTGAAATTCTCTCTCCCACAAATAAGTCAACATATCACAAGCAGCAGTCCTACTCTTACTATGAGAAATAAAAATGAATTGAACAAAGTCAGAAGTGGGAATACCTGAGTTTTGACTCTGACATTAGTCAAGTCACAAACCTCAACTTTCTTCCTAAAATAATAATAGTACCTTTATTATCATGATCATCAAACAGGTCACAAAAGTGCTTTGTAAAATGTGAAATGTTCTTCGGTTATCTTTATTATTTTAGTAGTCATACATATTACTACAGATGTTGCTGTTTTGCCTGTTAATGGAAGTAAGTTTTGCTACAGCTTAAAACAAAGGCCTCATTTGGCTCTCTCCATTTCACAGCTCCCATTCTAGACCTCAGCTTTGCAGGCCCCAAATCCAATCTGGTCATTTTACCATGAGTATCTCTTGGGGCTAGACTTACACCAGTCACCCATAACTGACATGTAAACCAGGAACACAAAGCCACTCGTTTATATCTGTGGGTTGTGACCCATGTTCAGAGACTCTCCCTTCCCAGCTAAAAGAGTCATCAGAAAGATATTGTGAGCATGGATTCAGAACAAACAGAAACAAACTGCCTAGAGATGTTTTTGGCCCAGGGTTAAACCTTTATAAATTATTCGACTTCACAATCAGGAGCCCTACAGAGGTAAAAATTGTTCGTTTTCTCCAGGTTCAAGCCCCTTCTTGCTGGCAGCTCTGCCTCTTCAACCTGCCACGGATTTGGGCTTTGGTAGCTAACAGCCTCCCAGACTCCTCCAGCACATTTTAGTTTAACGCCATTTTGGTTACAGTCAATCTTACTTTATCCATGGAACTATTTTGTCTAAGATGTTTTCATAGATGTGCTCTCATCCATCATGTACTGACTTTATTAGAAAACTCAATATTCTGCCAGATTCGTCAATCCTTAGTTCCAAGGGGCCTCTCTGATAGATGAGGTCTGCCCTGGCTCTCCACCAAGCCTTCAGCATGAAGTTGCTCATGTATTTTTATTTTACCCTCAAATTTCTCAATTCCATTCTTGGCTCATATCATGGTCCTTCAAAACATTTGGATGAAAGTAACCTGATCCTGGTAATAATTCATTTCTCTCATTAACTAGGTCCCCAGTTCCTGTGCACTTACTAGTATTTAATGTACCACTTCCACAGTAAAGACCATTTGTATGTGGGAATCTCCTCAGCTTCCTTTCTATAAAGAAGGCTGAAGCAATTAGCCAGGTGCGGTGGTGGGCACCTACAGTTCTAGCTACTCGGGAGGCTGAGGCAGGGGGATTGCTTGAGCCCAGGAGACAGAGCTGCAGTGAGGTATGATCACGCCACTGCACTTCAGCCTGGGTGACAGAACAAGACCCAGTCTCAATTAAAAAATGCATACACAGGCTAGGCGCAGTGGCTCACACCTGTAATCCCAGCACTTTGGGAGACTGAGCCAGGAGGATCGCTTGAGCTCAGGAGGTGGAGACCACCCTGCCCAACATGGTGAAATCCAGTCTCTACAAAAAACACAAGTATCAGCTGGGCATGCTGGCCCACGCCTGTAGTCCAACTACTTGGGGTGCTGTGGTGGGAAGATCGCTTGAGTCCAGGAGGTTTGAGCTCAGGGGATGTCAGTGGGAGATGGGGTTATCGTTGACAGAAATGAGTGAGGGAGGGAGGGGACGCCATGGGGCAGACAATAGCTATGGATGTAGACAAGGTGAGACTCGGTAAGGACCATAACTCAAAGGTGTGATGGCAACATTTCATTCAGTCTCTAACACTTCAGAATTACATTCAGGATAGGAAAAGACCTAACACCAATGTCATAAGAAGCTCAAAATACTGCAGCAAGGACCTGTCCCTAGGTTCCTCTGAGGGGACCAATCGGACACTGGCCTCCACCCTTGACTCACTCATTACGACTGAATTTAGGGGAATTTTTCTAACTTTTGTCTTGCTAAAACAAATTCTTTCTTTTGCTTCATACAATGACTAAGGGGAAAGTAGGCTCTCTTTTCTCTAAGAAGGAAACGAGATTCATGAGCAGTGTTGGCTCTTCCATGAACTCATGGGTCAGATAAATCACTCACTGATAAAGTTGCAAACCAGGCAGGGTGCATGTCTCAGCTGCCTCTCCCAAATGTCCCTATTCTATTCAAACAGCTTGCAAATGGGACAAAGTGTATAAATAATATCTGAAGTTCTACTACGACACGAGAACTTTAAAATACTTTATGTTCATTCAGTGTTGTTCTGGTCTGGTAGTTATGATGTGATCAACTATAGATTGACATGGGGAGACAGCATAAACTTCAGGTCCCTGAAACTGAGTAGCAGTTTTTCATCTGTGAGGCAAGAAGCATGGCCCACGTGACCAATACTCCTTCCACCCCAAAAATCTGTCTCTGTGATTCAGAAGTCGAGTTTATTTAGGGGATTTTAAGTATGGAGTCAAATTCCAACTCTTACCACCAGATGTCACTGTTGCTCATTAACTAGAAATACACACCTCCTAGGGACAGTAGGATCCTGTAGAAGCCCCACACCTTTTTATTCTACTTGCAGTTAATTTAACAAACACTGAACACTTATGTGTGCCAGGTGCCTTGGATGAGAAAGGCCATCATGCCCTCAGACAACTGGAGGAGAGGCATGGAAGCAATCACCCACGTCAACACTCCAATAAACTCCAACATTAAGCCATGGACTAACTCTCAGCGAAAAATCAACATACTATCTCCTTGAAGCAGAACACTGTTTCCTCAGGGAGACTTTCTCCAACCCCAGCCCTGGGTCAGGTCCCCAGCCGGATGTTCCTGTTGCATCCTATACCTTTTATCACACTTTATTGTGTTATTGTGTTGGGACTCAGAAATGATTGCCCCAAAATATGATGTTTTGACATGCTGGACTGAATGAAGATGCAGCCTCAAGGTCTCTCTGACCTCCTACTCCCTCCCCACCAAGAAGCTGTTCTTTGCAGTTCCCTTATCTGCTTAAAGTCTAGACCTGCCAAAGGGGAAAAAAAATTACCCCTGGTCCTTTCCCAGAGGGTTTGTTTTTGTTTTTTTTTTTGAGAGAGTCTCGTTCTGTTGCCCAAACTGGAGTGCAGTGGCGCGATTTCCTGGGTTCGTGATTCTCCCACCTCAGCCTCCTGAGTAGCTGGGACTATAGGTGCATGCCACCTAGCCCAGGTAATTTTTGTATTTTTTTTAGTAGAGAGGGGGTTTTGCCATGTTGGCCAGGCTGGTCTCAAACTCCTGACCTCAAGTGATCCGCCTGCCTGGGCCTCCCGAAGGACTGGGATTACAGGTGTGAGCCACCCGCACCTGGCATGAAGTTCCCATTAATTTAACTCATTGCAGGAAGAGACAAAAATCTGTCAACATACCTGGACAGACTTGTCACAAACTGTTACCTGCTCTGTGGGCCAAACAGACTTTGTCTTAGGTCATCCTATGTTCTCTAGGTCCCTAAATTCATTATCCCTCAAATTGCCACATTTCCTCCATCTCCACTTCCCCTATGAAGTAAGGGTATATAAACATGTGTATCCTATTGGGTTACTGAGTATCATTCTGCCATTCCATGATACACACATTAAAATAATTTCATGTCTTCTCCTATTAATCTGCCTTTTGTCAGTTGATTTTTCAGTAAACCTTCAGAGGGTGAAGGGAAAGATTTCCCTTGGCCCCTACACTGGTAATCACATTTAATGCCAGCCTTCCCTGCTAGACTGTAAGTTCTGAAGGCAAGGCTCATGTGTCTCCTGTGCTGCTGCACTCCCATAGTTACCACAGTAACAGTGGAAACAGCAACCATCTATTGAGCTTACTATTGGGTGGTATGCTAAGTAAGCCCTTTACAGTATTTCATTTAATCCCAACAACCCGAGACCACTGATGCTGTCCCCATTTTACAGATAAGAAAACCATGGGTGCTTGGTTACGAGTGGCAGAACCATGAACCCAGGTCTCATTCAATAAAAAATAGTATCTCATCCACTTGAACCACCTAACATGCCATTTACCAATCTCTTCAGGCAAGCAATCTCACCCATTTCTCATGAACACCCATTACTATCTTAACCCTTCACTTGTATTTCTCCATCTTCTGCCATTTGTCTAAATCAATGACTCTCAAATCAGTTATTTAAACAAAACCAGTAGAGTACTCATCTTAGAATGAAAGTTCTGAAAATGTAGTGCAAGGTCAATACCAAGACCTGTTAGTTATTGGACTTGATAAAGGAAGAATTTGAGCAGCCAAGCAAAAAATCAAATCACTTATATAAGAAAAATGTCACATGACTTTAAGCTTCTCTATAGCAACACTTCAATACTCCAAAGAAAAACATAAACTGAGAATTGTGTATCTAGCTAAATTTTGTTTACTGTGTAAAGGCTACAAACATATTTGACATGCCAAAAATTTAGGGAAATTATTCCATGAGTCTTTCTTGAGGAAATTATTAAATCATTAATTTCAGCTGACCGAGAGATTACTGGGAATGTTTGAATTTCAAATATATTTAAACTGTGAAACTAAAAAATGTGAGGATGGCAGAACAGAATGTAAATATTGTATGTTTTCACAATGTAGAAATGATACAACAAAAATTGAGAGGAAGGGAAAAGAAAGTGGAAGTTAACTGATAGCATGGTAGATGGGCAACAGAGCAAATCAGTTAAAGCTAAGCTGACAAGTCAAAGAGAAGTATAATGACATTTAACAGTATACAAGTAGGTCAGGCATGGTGGATCACACCTTTATTTCCAGCACTTTGGGAGGTTGAGGCAGACAGATCGCTTGAAGCCAGGAGTTAGAGACCATCCTGGCCAATGTGGTGAAAACTTGCCTTTACAAAAAAATACAAAAATTAGCCCAGCATGGGGGCGCATGCCTGTAATCCTAGCTACTCAGGAGACTAAGGCATGAGAATAACTTGAAGCGACAAAGTGGAGGTTGCCGTGAGCTGAGATCACACCACTGTAATCCAGCCTGAGCAACAAAGCCAGACTCTGTCTCAAAAAAAAAAAAAAAAAAAAAAAGTACAAGAGTAAAGTCCAATAACCTTATTGACTAGAATTGGTTAGTAGAGGAGGAGGGAAAGAAGAAATATGCTAGACTTAAATACTGCTCATAAGGAATTATTAGTGACTGAAAATAAATAGAGTGCTATAATTATATGGATCATCAGCCAGGCGCGGTGGCTTACGCCGGTAATCCTAACACTTTCAGAGGAGGCAGGTGGATCACCTGAGGTCAGGAGTTCAAGACCAGCCTGGCCAACATGGTGAAATCTTGTCTCTACCAAAAATACAAAAATTAGCCAGGCATGTTAGCGCCATGCCTGTAGTCATAGCTACTCAGAAGCCTAAGGCGGGAGAATCGCTTGAACCTGGGGCGGGGAGGGCGCGGAGGTTTCAGTGAGCTCAGATCGTGCCACTGCACTCCAGCCTGGACAAGACAGCAAAACTCTATCTCAAAAAAAAATTACATGGATAATCAACAGAACAAAAATTACCCACAAAAGAAAGAAAATAAAACACACCATATAGTAGAATATTTTTCAAATCATCAGAACAGAAAGCAGAACATGATCAAAGTAGGGAACAACAACAAAAAAAGACAACTTGCTGAAACTTGTTCTCCAGTTTGTTCCTCTACAGAAAGCTTCTCCTTCATGAAATAAATACAAGACATTTGGCATGGGTCGCTTACTTTAATAACAATACATATACCATGTTATCATGATGGAATGTAAATTCAGTTTAGACAAGAGAATTTCACATGTGTAATAGCATTCTGTACTATATAAAAGTTTGGGTATACTGTCTGGCCAAACCAGCTTGCTCATAAGTCATTAATCAAATCCATTACAGGTCATTTGTTCAGTTTAATGTTTACAATTCTTATGGAAAAAATAAGCAACGCACACATTTAAAAAGTGTTCATTTACCTTTGTTGTGAGTGCTTAAAATACATATATTTCAAGATGACATTTAAAATTTATTCTAACAGCAGCAAAAATATGATTCGCAGTTACACAAGAACTAAACTAGAATCCGTAAGTTATTCTCATGTTTACAACTGAGATTCTTTAATAAATATTACTATTATGCAGCTCTACTGTAAGCTTTCTACATTTGGTTTAAACACATGCACGTATACATATCGTTAGTTGTGGGAAGCTTTACAAGTTATATTCCACGAACTTTTTGGACAGAGTTCTAAAAGGGCCAGCCTGTCCACAAAACAGGCAGAAAAAAGTTAAATTAACTGGGGCAAATAGGATTCTTATATAACATCCAAAACATCTGAGATTCTGCAGCAAACTGGGAGTACTTCAGGGTTGGCCTGTTATCTTCTTTAGAACTAAGTTCATCTTAACAATTTAAGAAGGTGGACATTTCAACATCATCAAGTGCATTTAGGCGACATGTTTCTTTCACGTTAGTTTGACTTCCTTGAATGACCTAGTTAGTAAACTAGCCACTAGCAATGCGGTCACACCAGGCAAATCAAGCCTGCAAGAAAGGAAGCCAATATTCAAAATGCCATTTTACCATCTAAACCCATACCAATTAGTTTATTTCCAACAATATGTAACTTCAGTAAAGGGATGTCTAACTAAAGTAAGCTCCTCCAACAAGACCCAGACAGCAGCTCTTCTTCTAAGGCTTCGGTTTTGCCCAGTATTCCCGATACATGGAATAGCCCATACCTAAAGAAAAAGAATGCTAGTTAAGCATTTCAATATTTTCTTAAATATTGAAAAACAAAAACCAGTTCATAAAATAGCTGAAAGTAGCACAATTGCTTAGCATGGAATATTTACAAGGGGAATAAGACCCCAGGAAGCTTATACTCTTGCCTTTTTAAACAACTTAACTTCTAAAACTCTTTTTACATACAGTAGTTTCCAAATAGCAAAGGGCTAGTATGACTATTTCACATGTTGCAATATTTCCTTTAAAGCGCAATCAATATTTACCTGGTAACTTTGAAAGGAGTCACTCTTGCTACACCATACCAAATAAAGTCAATGAATTATAAAGCCAATAGAAGCATATAATACCTACACTTTAAGAATCTTTTCTTTAAAAATGCTATAAAATAGCAACTTATGTCTCTCCCAGATAACACGTTACTACCAACCCCTTTACATGTCTAGACTCGTCAATAAAATTATAAACTCAGTGACAAGATTATTTTTTCTTTCTTTAAAATTGTAGTAGAATATAACATAGAAAAACTACAATGTCACTACTTGAATTCTTTTCATTCATTTTTTACTGAATATAAGTGATATTCTCAAGCTGCTAAAAGGTCAGCTAAAAATATTTACTGGTCTTGTTCGTAAAGAAATACCTCAATGGGGAACAAAAATTTGAAAATTTCCTGTAGGAACCTACCAACAGTCATTGCTCCTACAACAAAGCCCTGGGCTGCCACACGCATGTGGATCAGATGAACAGACATTTTAGTATTTCCCCTGCTCTTCAATTTGTATAACCCATATGCAACAATTGCTGCAAAACCTGCCATTCCTGTAAAACAAAATAACATGTATGTCAGATGCATGAGAAGAGGGGACCAAGATGATTTTACCATCAATCAATGTATATTCTATTATTTTTATGAGGATTCTTTATCAGATCATTAATTAGCTAACAAACAAATTGAGTTTTCCATGTTTTCCCCCATCAGAACCAAAAATATTTAAGCAAACAGCAGATCCAGAAAGCCAGGATTATCTTTAAAAATGTGGGTCTGTGGGGTGAGTAGCTAAACTACTTTAAAAGAGTGCTAGGGAATTAACAGGACCCTAGATTATGATTAACAGAACAAAAGTATGCAAAGGTCGTGAGTTAGGAAATACATTTATTCCATTTCATCTCTGTCCTCCTTCCCTCCCTAAAGGTAATCAGTTAATAGAGCGGAGACAATCCTACACATTATTACCACTGAGAAACATTGCCTGAATACTTCAAACTTTGAGATACTGTACTGGGAAGAATGTAAGTAAATAAAGGGAAAGAATTGAGCAATATTAGCTTCAGTTAAAGAGATTATGACCCTAGAATTCTATATAGAGCCATACTCTCATTCATTTTGAGGGCAAAAGCATTAAGAACATGACCTTGCATGTTTTCTTTTTATTATTTTATTTTATTTTTTAAGAGATGGGGTCTTGCTCTGTTGCCCAGACTGGAGTGCAGCCACACAATCATAGCTCACTACAGCCTTGAACTCCTCGGCTCGGGTGATCCTTTGCTTCAGCCTCCCTAATAACTGGGACTACTACAGGAGGGCTCTCTTTCCCAAGCTGCCACCCACGTACTAATACAAACACCTAGAGGAAAACATCCAGTCAAATAAAAACAGTCAGTCAAACGGACAGTTCAAGAAATAAAGACACAATGGTTAAGATACAACAGTGAGCAATAAAGCCAAGAAAATCTCTACTGGTTCCTTGTAAATGACTGGTATAATACAGAAAAATTAAGAATCTGAAATTAGGCTATAATTATTACAACAAAATGTGTGCTAACAGTCTTATCTTAGGGAATAAATTTATATTCATTTCAATACTTGAAATAGATGAAAAAAACACATCCTACTTTAACAATGTAAAGATAACCAACCACCAGCAAGCAGTACAAGAATAGCTGCAGAACTTCCCAATCATAAGAAGAGGCAGGGCATGGTGGCTCACACCTGTAATCCCAGTACTTTGGAGGCCGAGGTGGGCAAATCACCTGAGGTTGGGAGTTCAAGACCAGCCTGACCAACATGGAGAAACCCCATCTCTACTAAAAATATTGAAAAATTAGCCAGGCAGGGTAGCACATGCCTGTAATCCCAGCTACGCATGAGGCTGAGGCAGAAGAATCGCTTGAACCTGGGAGGCAGAGGTTGCAGTGAGTCAAGATTGTGTCCTTGCACTCCAGCCTGGGCAACAAGAGCGAAACTCCGTCTCAAAAAAAAAAAAAAAGAAGAAGAAAAAAATAATAATAATAGGACCAGGAGTGGTGGCTCAGACCTGTAATCCCAGCACTTTGGGAAGCTGAGGTGGATGGATTACCTGAGGTCAGGAGTTGAGAGCAGCCTGGCCAACATGGTGAAACTCTGTCTCTACTAAAAATATAAAAAATTAGCCAGCCATGGTGGTATGCACTTGAAATCCCAGTTGTTTGGGAGGCTGAGGCAGAATGCTTGAACACGGGAGGCAGAGGTTGCAGTGAGCCGAGATCACCCCACTGTACTCCAGCCTGGGCAACAGACTGAGACTCCATCTCAAAAAGTACATATAAATATATATATTTATAAATAAATATATATATATATATATAATAAAATTAAAGTCATAAAACTTTAAAATAATCTAATATAGCAGTAAAATAAATGAAGCAAAAATTGTTAGCAACATAAGACCAGCTCTATTAGAAGATAACAAAATGGGAAAATCTCTTTCAAAAAACAACAGAGTTAAGAAGCCCCAAACTAAAGCTACAGAACTGAACAGCACCATTAAATACCTTAAATTTTAAAAATAAATAAAATTTAATATTTTAAGTTAAAACAGAGATCCCACATTCTTTCAAATGTCTACGAAGCTCTGACAAAAACCAATCATTTATTAGGCCATGAAGAAAATTCCAACTGCCAAAAAGGCCTTATTCCTGGACTTCTACCATAAATCCAAAACTTAGCCATCAAAACATAAAACCACCCTCTAACCACTGAGAAGCTGAGTACTAATAACTGGATTTGGAGGTTAAAGTAGTAACTGAGAGATTAGGAAATCATCAAACATTACATAAGCATAGAAAAATACAAACAGTACTGGTTCTTAAATAAAATTCTCAAACCTCTAGGAAGTCTGATCAAAGAGAAAATAAATATACAACATTAGGAATGAGAAAGTGGATATAATCACAAGTGGTAAAGAGATTTTTAAAAATAAGAGATGATTAAATTTCCCAATTAAAATTTAAAATCTAGGTGAAATGAATGATTTCTAAGGAAAATACAAATTACTAAATTAGATTCAAGAAGTGGTGAAAAACCTTTCTATACCAATAACCATAGAAATAATTAAATGGGCAATACATGCTTTATCCCCAAAAAGATAAAGACCCAAACAGTTTTATTAATGAGGTCCAATAAGAATTATAAGGGCATTCTCAATTCATGTTATTTAAAGTATTCCAGGGCATTAAAACATGTAACAATACATTTCTTTCCAATACATTTCCCAAGAAAACAAATCCCTGATATCAAAACAAAATTAAGATAACATGAGAGGCTGGTCGCGGTGACTCACACTTGTAATCCCAGCCCTTAGGGAGCCCGAGGCGGGTGGATCACTTGAGGCCAGGAGTTCGAGACCAGCCTGGCCAAAGTGGTGAAAACTGGTCTCTACTAAAAATACAAAAATTAGCCAGGCATTCTGAGGAGTACCTATAGTCCCAACTACTCGGACGGCTGACACAGGAGAATCACTTGAACTCAGGAGGGACAGGCTGGAGTGAGTTGAGATCATGCCACTGCATTCCAGCCTGGGCGACAGAGTGAGACTCTGTCTCAAAAAAAAAAAAAAGAAAGAGAGAAGAAAAAAAATATCACAAAGCAATATAAATTATAAATTTTAGGATATAAAATTCCTAAACCAAATACTAGCTTATCAACTTTAAAACTGTATTAGAATAATATTATCAACCATGATCATTAGGTTTTTACCTTGGGAATTAACTATTGCTTTTACATAAGAAAATCTTGACAAGGAGCAGTGACTCATCCCTGTAATCTTAGCACTTTGGGAGGCTGAGGCAGGAGGACTGCTTGAGGCCAGGGGTTTGAGACCAGCCTGGGAAACAGAGTGAGACCTGTGTCTATAAAAAAATAAACAAAAATTTTTTTTAAAAAAAGAAATCACTGGAAGAACATACAAGAATAAAGAAAAAAAAATCTCTTAAGACTCATGAAGGATGAAATCATTGGATCATCTTAATAGTAAAAGAAGTAAATTAGAATATATTCCAGAAATCAAAGTAAACACAAATTGTACTTAGTGTTAAAACACTAGAAATATTCCAATTTTAATTTTTATCTATTTATTTATTTAGAGACAGGGCCTCACTCTGTCACCCAGGCTGCAGTGGCATGATCATGGTTCACCACAGCTTTGACCTCCCAGGCTCAAGCAACCTCTCATCTCAGCCTCCCAAGTAGCAGGGACTACAGGCATGTGGCATCATGCTTAGCTAATTAAAAAAAAATTTTTTTTGTAGAGACAGGGTCTCACTACCTTGCCCAGGCTAGTCTTGAACTTCTAGGCTCAAGTGATCCTCCTGCCTCAGCCTCCCAAAGCACTGGGATTACAGGCATGAGCCAAAGCGCTCAGCCTTATTTTATATTTGTATTCAAATATGACAAAGAAACAAGAAAAAAAAAGTCCTGGCTGGGTGTGGCGGCTCACGCCTGTATTCCCAGCACTTTGAGAGGCTGAGGCAGGTAGATCATGAGGTCAAGAGATCCAAGACTATCCTGGCCAACATGGTGAAACTCTGTCTCTACTAAAAATACAAAACTTAGCTGGGCGTGGTGACATGCACCTGTAGTCTCAGCTACTCGGGAGGCTGAGGCAGGAGAATCGTTTGAACCCAGGAAGTGGAGGTTGCAGTGAGCTGAGATTGTGCCAGTGCACTCCAGCCTGGCGACAGAGCAAGACATGTTCTCAAAAAAAAAAAAAAAAAAAAAAAAATCCCTTTAAAGATAAGAATAAGACAGGGATATATGTAAATATTGCTGTTGTTGCCTAGAGATCCTAAACAATTTTAAACCATATTTAAAAAAAACTATAGGCATAATTTAGGAAGAAACACTACTGGTTTGCAAATCATCTAACTGTGTGTATAGGAAATCCAGGAGAATCAAATGAAACACAACCAGAGGCTGGGCATGGTGGCTCACGCCTATAATCGCAGCACTTTGGGAGGCCGAGGCGGGTGGATCACTTGAGGTCAGGAATTTTAGGCCAGCCTGGCCAACATGGCAAAACCCCATCTCTACTAAAAATACAAAAATTAGCCCAGCGTGGTGGCATGTGCCTGTAATCCCAGCTACTCGGGAGGCTGAGGCAGGAGAATCGCTTGAACTTGGAAGGCAGTGGTTACAATGAGCCAAGATCGCACCAGCTGCACTCCAGCCTGGGTGACAGAGCAAGACTCTGTCTCAATAAAAAGAAAAAGAAACACAACTAGAACCAGTAAGAAAAAGATTACTTTCATGAATGCATTTAAAAACATATCTAGAGAAATTAAATTCCTAGACCTGGAGAAAACAGTAAAATTATATTTAAGGACACAAAAGGTTTGAATGAAAATTGGTACATGTACCACATTCTAAGATTTCCATTCTCCCCAAATTTATAAATTCAATGTAATCCAAATGTAAAACTCAATGAGACATTTTTCCCGGTTTTGAACTGGGTAAGCCAATCTCTTTTTCTTTTCTCTCTTTTTTTAGACACGGGGTCTTCCTATGTTGCCCAGACTAGTGTGCAGTGGGTATTTGCAGTCATGATCGATACGCAACAGCCCTGAACTCCTGGGCTCAACTGACCCTCCTGCCTTGACCTCCTGAGTAGTTGCGACTAACAAGCTAATTTCGAAGTAAACAGGCAAGCTTTTCTTGAGAAGGTAGAATAGTGAAAGTGAGGTATCTAAATATACCATTAAGTTTCTGGCAGACAGTCAGATCAAAGCAACAAAACAGGTACACTAGTTGAGTAACAAATCTCTCTTAAGTTTAGTATATGACATAGTTCACATTTCAAATAAATGGGAAAATAATGCAAAATATAGACCCAAATCACTGTGTTAAAAAATTATCCTTAACAGAAAAAATTTAACGTTAGATTTTGCTTCATGTTATACCTACAAATAAATTCCAGATAGATTAGTATCGCAATGATATATCAACAAGATGAAGAAATACAGGAACCTGGCCAGGCACGGTGGCTCAAGCCTGTAATCCCAGCACTTTGGGAGGCCGAGGCGGGTGGATCACGAGGTCAAGAGATCAAGACCATCCTGGCCAACACACTGAAACCCAGTCTCTACTAAAAATACAAAAACAAAATTAGCCGGGCGTCGTGGCATGCGCCTGTGGTCCTAGCTACTCGGGAGGCTGAGGTGGAAGAATCGCTTGAACCCAGGAGGCAGAGGCTGCAGTGAGCTGAGATTGCGCCACTGCACTCCAGCCTGGTGACAGAGCAAGGCTCCGTTAAAAAAAAAAAAAAAAAGAAATACAAGAACCTGAACCTAAGTAATCCCAGGATCATGAAGGCCTTGCAACATATAAGAAAACATTAATATCCAAAATACATAATTATAATTTAGTTAGACAACCTAGTTAAAACAGAAACAAAAGCAAAATCAAAACAGAAAAGACAAAAAAGCTAATTCACAGAAGAGAAGCCTGAATGGCCAATACATATGAAAAGATGCTCAACCTCAACCAATAATCAAATAAATATAAAATTAAACAAAATACTTTATGACACTGGCAAATAGTAAAAATAATAATATCTAGTGCTACTGAGAGTATGGGAAAACCAGCCCATCACAGCCTACTAGTACAAATTATTGTTCTGGTACAATTAAGTATATATAAGGATATTTAATTTTTACACACACACTCTTCCAACAGTTTGTAAAAGCAACATAATGGGAACAACTCCTATGTCGTCAATAGGGCAACAGTTAAATCAATGTAGGATTTACGTATATGTATGGATATGTATAAATGACAACCCATTAAAGAGCAGAAAATTTTATATTTGTATCTCATCTTTTTAAAATGTCTTTCTCTATGTTTCATAATGTACCAAATGTCTAAGAACAAAGTACTTATAAATGACTTAAAAACAAGTAAACATGGCCAGGCATGGTGGCTCACACCTGTAATCCCAGTACTTTGGGAAGTCAAGGCAGGTGGATCATGAGGTCAGGAGTTCAAGACCAGCCTGGCCAACATGGTGAAACGCCATCTCCACTAAAAATACAAAAATTAGCTGGGTGTGGTGGTGTGCGTCTGTAATCCCAGCTACTCAAGAGGCTGAGGCAGGAGAATCACTTGAACGTGGCAAGAAGAGGTTGCAGTGAACCGAGATTGTGCCATTGCCTGGGCAATAGAATGAGACTCCGTCTCAAAAAAAAAAAAAAAAAGGTAAACACACACACAAACACAAACACACTGGCAGGAAGTATGTGCTCAAATTATTTTTTACTGAGGGAATGTACAACCAAAAAATTTCACAGATGACTGTTATGAAACACGGTATATCTTCAAAATTAACAATTCAATTATTAAAAACATAAATGTTCCTATATGCATTGAAAACAAGGCTAAAGAAAAATTTCATTTAAATATAATCATAAAGAATAATTTATGGTAGTATATGGAGAAGAAAACATTGACAGAATGTGCAAACTGCTGTTGTCTTTCAGAGTCGGGATCATAGGGCATGTGTCTTTCTGTTTTATGTACTTTTGCAACTAACTTATTTATTTGGTCAGAAGAAAAATTCCTTCAAGAGACTTCAAAGTCCTTTAACTTCTTGAAGAACCATCTAAAAGTATGCTCATTAGTTTAATTGTTAATAATGAAAAATTAGAAACCGCATAA
Source organism: Cacajao melanocephalus (assembly GCA_963573385.1). Taxonomy (NCBI): domain Eukaryota; kingdom Metazoa; phylum Chordata; class Mammalia; order Primates; family Pitheciidae; genus Cacajao; species Cacajao melanocephalus. Next base: position 94,042 of record CAUYLG010045569.1, on the reverse strand, counting down.
ATTTCTACTAAGAGAATTATAATAATGTTATATGTAATAGTAATTTATATAATACAAATTAAGTCATTAAAAGTTTTGAGTAACATATGTAAAAACATGAGATAAAAATTACAATACACATATGCATTTCAGTACCATCCTGAATTCGTAAAGATAAAAAAAGAAAAAAACTGGAAGAAATACGTACATCAAAATGGTAACAATCGTTATATCTAAATGGTGGCATTAAAGGTAATTTAAAAATCTTTGTACAATTAAAAATTTTTAAACTTTTTCTTGAGATTTATATACTATACATTTCACCTTTCATCTGTGTTGTTTTTGTTTTTTAATTGGCCCCAATGTTGCACCATCGTCTGTTTTAAGTGCACATGCCTGTGAGTCCGACCTCTGGGGGACAGGAGACTGAAGAGCTAATTTCAGTCACATGGACACTGCATTCCTTTGTGACTGGCACCCCAATAAAACCTGGTTAGCAAGGCTTGGTGGGCTTCCCTAGATGGCAGGACTTAGCATGTATTGCCACACAGCATATCAGTACTGAAGAATTAAATGTATCCCCTCTCCCCATGGGACTTCCCAGGACGGGGACACCTAGAATTTTGTGTCTGGTTTGTCCTAGACTTCATCCTATATGCCTTTGTTGACTTTAGCCTATATCCTATTGTTGTAATAAACTATAACAAGCTTTTTTGAGTCTTATGAGTCCTGGCCCAATCATCAAACCTGAGGGTAGTCTTGGGATTCCCCAATACAACATTATTCACTGAAATAAGACTTAATAAAATAAGTCTGAACTGGAGCAGTGGCTCACAGCTATAATCCTAGCACTTAAGAGAGGCTGAAGGTGGGAGGATTGCTTGAGCCTAGGAGTTCAAGACCAGCCTAGGCAACATGGCAAAACCCCATGTCTATAAAAAAATACAAAAATTAGCTAGGCGCGGTGGTTGCACACCTGTAGTCCCAGCTACTTAAGAAGCTGAGGTGGAAGAATCATGAACCTGAGAGGATAAGGGGGCAGTGAGCCATGATCGAGCCACCGCACTTCAGCCTAGGCAACAGAGTGAGACCTTGTCTCCAAAAAGAAAAAAAGTCTGAATACATACAGAAGTATCTTTGTGATGAGATTTATATCATGCCAATCTCAGCCTATTTCAACAACATAAGAAAAAAATGTAAAGTACATTCTTTCAGGATATACTCAATGAACAAATTTATCATAGCTCTATTGTATTCAAGATTACTAAAATGTCAGACTTACCAATGGGTACGAATGGTGCATCTTTAGCTTTTCGAATAAGTTTGGATCCTTGATCTTCATCATATGAAGAAAGGGAAATATCTGGGTCTGTTGACATAGTGGTTGCTTGAAGAATCTCTCTGAAAATTTTCTATAAGGTTCTGTAATTAATAGCATCTGAATATTATTAAATACCTGGATGTATTTAAAATAAGGGGCTCAAGCACAGTGTAAGTATAGGAATCTCTGATTAGTATCAATTACAATAAACTTAAAAGTCTATGTCCATCTTATCACCCATATAAAATCTTACTTTCACTTCTGGGTTTTTCATGTGCATCATGCTCCCTTTGATAAGAGAACCTTTCATTCAACACCTTTCTACTCAAGGGGAGTCAGTGGCAAATAAGGTGCTCAAAGAAAATGCAACTCCAGAAGAGGTAGGGCGTGGTGTGCTTAGTTTAGAAAGTGAATTCATCCCCTATAAGCCCCACCTTCATTGAGAATACTCAACCCTGTCATCTGACATAGAAGAAAATGTTAGCTAAATAAGAAAAAATTTAGATTGCACTTAGACCTTCTTTTTTTGTACTCCATTACTTCTTAACTGAATAAACTCCTAATTACTGAACTTTATTCTATATAAGGTTCAATAAGCTCAAGGTTCAAGGTGCTCACTATACATGTGAATAATACAACATAAACACTAAAATAATTAATGGTTCAAAAATTAGATTTTTTTTTTTAAAAAAAGAGAAATCACGTAATCATCCAACGGGTTCACCTTGCCCGCTGACTAGACAGAGCCGATTTGCCAAGACAGGGAACTGCAATAGAGAAAGAGCAATTCACCCAGAGCCAGCTATGTGGGAGACCAAGGTTTTTATTATTACTCAAATCAATCTCTTGGAGCATTCGAGGATCAGTTTTTAAGGATAACTTGGTGGGTGGGGGAAGGCCAGTGAATAGAGTGCTGATTGGTTGGGATGGAGATGAAATGGGAAGTTGAAGCTGTCCTCTTGTGCTGAGTCAGTTCCTGGGTAAGGGACACAAGATCAGGTGAGCCAGTTTATTGATCTGGGTGGTGCTAGCTGATCCATCAAGTGCAGGGTCTGCAAAATATCTCAAGCACTGATCTTAGGTGCAGTTTAGGGAGGGTCAGAATCTCATAGCCTCCAGCTGCATGACTCCTAAACCATACTTTCTAATCTGTGGCTAATTCATTAGTCCTACAAAGGCAGTCTAGTCCCCAGGCAAGGGGGATAGTTTTGGGAAAGGGCTGTTACCATCTTTGCTTTTTTTAATTTTTATATTATGAGATAGGGTCTCACTCTGTCACCCAGGCTGGAGTACAATCTCCATCTCGGCTCATTGCAACCTCCGCCTCCCAGGTCTGAGTGATTCGTGCCTTAGCCTAAAAGGTGGGTAACAGCCATGCATCTCCATGCCTGGATAATTTTCTTTTTATTTTTTGCCATGTTGGCCAGGCTGGTCTCCAACTCCTGGCCCCAAGTGATCTGCCCACCTCAGCCTCCCAAAAGTGCTAGGATTATAGAGGTGAGCCACCAGACCTGGCTCAGTCTTTTTTGGCTAGATCAGATCTCTTTCACTGTCTCAGTTATAACTTTGCAATGGTGGTTTCAATCACAGTGTGATTAATTGTGAATAGCATAACACAGACAAGGACTGAATTGAGAGAGAGTGATGATGTGTTTTGGCCAAAGGAAGTTTGGCAAGTTTCACAGAGAAACACTTAAGACTGGCTTTGTGTTTTAAGACTGGCTTTTTCTTATCATTAACTCACATATGGTTGACTCTAATTCTCTAACAGGTCAATCAATGGAGCAAAAGTTTTTGTTTGTTTTTTCTCCTTTCAGGAGGGAGGGGGTTAACTGTCTCTTTCTTGTATATAAAAGACGACCAGAAGAAAATCTATTTCTCCATTCTTCATCTATGATATGGGTAAGGCATTTGACCTGGGTTTCAAAAAGTAGCCCTGCAGTTAAGAATCAGGGTGTGGGGAACAAAACGGTCATTATTTGCCTGAAGCGAAAGACGATAATCTGTGATCCACAATACCTATGTGTACATTTCAGAATAAAATTAATAAGGATGAATATTTTAAAATCCAACACGTCAGTTGTTTTTCTGTATCCAAATATTATAAATTATATAATTCCTATATAGTACATATCTAAAATATTCTCTGAATACAAAATTTTGAAAACTTTCTAATTACCACGTAGAAGTTTCCAAAGTATTCATGGTTTATAGCCACCTGAATTAAAAAAGGTTAAGTATCGGGAACAATAATTACGAATCATATAATTTGAGAGTGACAAATCAGAACAGCCTTATTTTGCAGGTGGGGAAAGGGTTGTGAGAGGGTTATAGGAATTGCTCAACACCAGGAATACGTGTCTCGTGGGGTAGGATTAGAATCCAGCTCTCCTGAATCAGAGTCCTAGGTTCTTTTGATTGACAATATATTGCCAAAGCATCAATCTTATGATGCCGATATAAATTAAATTTGCAGATAAGAGTTCAGATTAGAAAATATAAAAATCCATTACTCAACAGAAGCCCACGTTGTTCTTTGAATTACAAAAAAGTAAAAATGTAAGTCATGCCTAAGTTACATGGAATCTTCTTCTGCAGTGACTTAAGTCATCTATCAATTTCGGCTGTGATTTCAAGACTTTTCACTACATCACTGCGAGACTGTCCTTTGTTACCGTTTCTCATTCACCCACAGTAATTGCCCCAGATCTCTGTAAGAAAGTTGAACAGACGCTAAAAAAGGCACCAGTAACCAGATATTCAGAGTCACCTAGGAGAGCATAAATTTTTCTCTACGCTTAGTAAGACACGAATGAAGAACTCTCCAAAGGGAACCTAATAGAGGCATAAGGGAAGATGAGCCGCCCAGCATCAGGAGATGTAACAGGCTGAATGAAGGATCTTTCTTCCTATTTTGTCACGAGAACTACTACCTAAAACAACGCTGGGTTCAAACTTTGATTTTGCATCAGTCGCCCATCGGCTTGTTTAAAATGACTGCCAAAACCCCAGCACACAGACTTGGATTCAGGTGGTCGGGGGCAGAGCTCAAGGAATCTTTAGGAAGCCCCTTCAAGTGACTCTGGTGCACAAAGAACCCCCGTATACAGGACTCCGAATGTGTGTGTCACGCTGGAGCTTCCACCTGCCAGAACTTTCCATCCAAACCTGTCTTACTCGAAGGTGCCTTTGTACTTCCGGAAGCAGCGATCCCCGTCCTGGGGATCCGTCCCACTCCGGGAATTTAAGACAAAGGTGAGTATCGCTGCTGCCTCACCTCGGCCGCTCCCAGTTCTGCCCCAACGCAGAACTGCGTGTCGTCCGCCACCGGCCGACTCGGCAGGAGACAGACGCAGTTCGGTCCGGGAAGCTCCACACAGGGCTCAGGCCTCGCCACCTCCCGGCGGAGGAAACCCCAGGGCGGGGAGAAGAGCGAGGGCGGACCGGACGGTCCTCCGCTCGCGCGCCCTCGCCTCAGCCTGCCGACCTTCCTCGCCGCCTCCGCTCCCGTGACCTTGTCGGGTCTCCGTGACCCGGGCCTCGCTCTCCCACCCCGCCGCGCCCGCCGCTCCGCACGCTCTTCAGAAAGTTCCCAGCTCTGGGGACGCTCCCGCTCCCCGCCCCCCGCGCCCCGCCGCCCGGACCGGCCCACACCCGCCCTTGCCCCCGTCTCTCATCACCACCCATCCGCGACTCTTCCCCGCTCAGCAACGACTCACTCCACAAGCTTCTGCTCCAAGCCCTCCGTCTCCCCTCCCCCGAAGGACCCCAGGCCTCGGCCTCCGCTCTCGCTTGAGGCCCGGTGGGAGCCCCGGCAACTCCACCTCACCTCCCTCATTGCAGGCACGGTCCCCCAACCCCGACCCCCAGAACCCTTTCGGCCTGGCCAAGCGCTGCCCTACGTCTTCCCGCCCGCGGCCCGCGGCCCCGCCTCGCAGTCCTCCCGCCGGCCTCGCTTACCAGGAGCGAGAAAACGTCTCACACGCCAACCCGGGGCTGATGCCTGCACGCGTGCCCAGTCCCGCGGCTTCGCCCCACCACAGCCGTCCCAGCCAATCGAAGGCCAGCAGCCGCGGGACGGCGCGTGCGTGTGCGCGGTGGGCGGGGCAGCCCAGAGCGGGTCCCGGATTGGCTGGGGCGGTGCGCACCGCCCACGACCCCGGCCGGCGGCGACCAATGTGAGAGCTGGGCGCCCAGGGTTGGCGCCCGGGTTTCGCGCCCGGGCGCGTGAGGGGCCTTGGCTCCTGGCCCCGGGACACCTCAGCTGTCTCCTGCCCTTTTCCCTCGGGCAGCGGGGGCGGGCACCGCGAGCGCCATGCCCCAGCGCTGGCCGCCTGCGGACGCCTCACGGGCCGGGAAGGGAGGCGGGCGCGGGGTTTCGGCCGCGGTGAGGCGGTGTTGCCGGACCCGCCCAGTTCTCGCCGCTCAGGCACGAGCTGCAGACAGACCGGGGAGGAACGGAGCTGATGTCTGCCGCAGGTTGCGGGGAGAAAGTCGGAGTAACTCACCAGACAACTCGGAATTATGAAAACAGGTGTTTCTAGCGCCGAGATACATTCGGCGCCCTTAGCGGCCGAAAGCCGAAGCGTTTCGCTCAGTCTTACTTTTCCCGCCGTGGGGTCGGGGTCTGGACAGTTGCTGCAGGGCCCCGGAAAGATCTAAAGTGGGTCCCGGTACGAGGTGTGCGGCGCCGCCTCCGTTATTTTCACTAAACTCAGGGCCGAGAAGCGCCGGGCGGGATCTTCCGGACTCGTGCCTGCCTTCCGCCCTTCTCCCGCGGCGTCAGCGTCTCCGTTCCTCGGGTCGGACCCGCACGTGCATCCGCGTGGCGGTGAGGCGGCGCGGGGCTGCTCTGCGGCTGCTGGAGACCTGGCCTGCCACAGAGGGCGCCGCGCTCGCCCTGGGCGCCCGGGCCTGGCACAGCTGCGGGCTCCACCCACCCCGCTCGCAGGGCGGCTGTGGGCTGTGGGCTGTGGGCCGGGGCCGCGCGCGGTCGGGTGTCGCGTGGGACCCGTCCTGGAGCTTACACGGGGGTCGGAGGCAGCCGGTACTTGCAGGCATGGGGTCGCGGGAACTACGACCTCACCCAGGCCGGGCGACCCTTCTCTCAGCAAGGAGGCGTCCGAGGTCCCCGGTGACAGCGAGCTTCCGGCGACAGGGTTCCTAATGTGTTCGTCAAGTAAATAATCAGTCACAACCCGGCGAATTGGTATGTCAACGAAAAGAGTCCAACTCTAGGGTATTTGAAGAGATTTAGTCTGAACCAAATGTGAGTGACCACGGCCCTGACACAGCCCTCGGGAGGTGCTGAGAACATGTGCCCAAGGTGGTCGAGGCGCAGCTTGGGTTTATACACTTCAGAGACGCGTGAGACATCGGTCAAATGCATGTAAGAAATACATTGGTTTGGTCCAGAACCACAGGACAACTCAAAGGCGAGGGGGAACGGGGCTTCCAGTCTATAGGTAAATGTAAACGTTTTCTGTTTGATAATTGGTTGAATTTCTCTAAAGACCTAGGATGAATAGAAAGGGAATGTTCAGCTTAAGATAAAAGATTGTGGAGACCAAGGTTCTTTTGAAGTCATAGTGGCTGCCCTTTGAGACAGTAGATGACAAATGTTTCCTATTCAGATCTTTAAAGGCTGCTAAACTTCTAATCTCTTTAGGATTCGGAAGGCCTGGAAGAGAAAGATCTAGCTATGAATAGAGATTTTTTTTTTTTTTTTTTTGGCTGGGCTGGAGTGCAGTGGCGCGATCCCGGCTCACTGGAACCTCTGCTTCCTGCGTTCAAGCGATTTTCCTGCCTCAGCCTCCCGAGTAGCTGGGACTACAGATGCCCGCCATCACTCCTGGCTAATTTTTTGTATTTTTAGTAGAGATGGCGTTTCACTGTATTGACCAGGCTGGTCTCAAACTCCTGATCTTATGATCCGCCCACCTTGGCTTCCCAAAGTGCTGGGATTACAGGCGTGAGCCACCATGTCCCGCTGATAGTGAGCTGTTTTTAAGTTTTCTCAATATCATTAATGACCCCAGTCTCATTCTGGGAAACTTGAATTCTCCTTGCAAATTCTAACAAGTTCACACTTTAGCCAACATTAAGGTAATAACAAGAGACAACATCTGTTTGTGCTAAGACAAGTTATTTGAGGTTTTGTTGCCTATTTGTGGGAGAAATTCTTTTTTGATTAGTACGCAGAAACTAAAATCTTGGTAAATGAAGGTGATAAATATCTGAAACATAATTAAAGTATTCGGTCAGTTTTTTTTGTGAAGATTATTCTGCTACACTTTATACCATATGTTACAAGCAAATGACAGTGACACTTTTACGTCTTTCATAACACGGACATTATAATTGGTAACAAATATGCAACATACGTTATTCCATTCTTCCTCCTGTGTCATTTTGAAGTGTAATTGATGCAGATGACTTAATACATTATTTAGGTTTTCAGGTATTAAACCGACCCACCTGTAACTTATAGAAAGACAGCACAAAAAGTATCTGCCAGCTTTGCTATTTTCCCCTCTTCAGAGAGCCTCTGTGACTTCTCATGCTGCAAGTAGCTGTCTACACAAGATCCTATCTTCCGTAGGAGAAACAGGCTTCTAAATTTAGATGTCTGTTTATGCTGAGGCCCAACTAAAAGCTACATTACCCCATTCCTGACATCCTTTTTAAAAAGTACCGTGTGATCTTTGTTGAACTTTGTCTAAAACAAAGGTTAAACCTTTTGAGAAAATTGGTAATAATTACCGGTGTTTTTATACCAGACTTGGGGGTCACCATCAGCAGTTATTGAATATGTACATTGTGTCAGGGATCTGTACCAGATTCTCAAGTTAAAGACTCAGTTCCCTCCCTGAAATAATTAATCATCTAAGTGGGTAAAAGGAAGAAGTATGTAGAAATAACAAAGTAAGTTTCTAAGTACTTTGAATGAAATTTGAGGTAGATACCACAGTAAGTGGAGCAGTTTCAAAGACTTCTTGGGACTGGAGTGTAAGTGGACCTTGAAGGATGACTAGAATGTAAACAAATTGGGATATTTCAGAAACAGCAAACAGAGAGCAGAAGAAAAGAGGTAGACTCTGGGATTGTAGCTGTGTCATAGAGGACAGCAAATGTGAAAAAGCAAACATTGGCCAGGCACAGTGGCTCACGCCTTAATCCCAGCACTTTGGGAGGCCGACGTGGGTGAATTGCCTGAGCTCAGGAGTCTGAGACCAGCCTGGGCAACATGGTGAATCCCGTCTCTACTAAAATACAAAAAATTAGCCAGACGTGGCGGCATGCGCCTTAGTCCCAGCTACTCGGGAGGCTGAGGCAACAGAATTGTTTGAACCTTGGAGACGGAGGTTGAGTGAGCCAAGATCACGCCATTGCACTGCAGCCTGGGCAACAGAGCAAGACTCCATCTCCAAAAATAAAAAATAAAATTAAAGAAAAGGTAAACATTTGTGACTAAAGCAGAGTCAGAGAGAGTAATAAAAAGTGAGTCACTGTGGGGAGGACCTTCCCTGTTAAAGAACCTGGACAATATTCTATTAGGTGCCCCCTGAAGACTTTGGAGCAGAATGTTGACAACAGCAGAGTGCATCTGAGGTTCTTGGGAGTGAAATAGAATGGATTAGACAGGGAGTGTCAGCCTTAGCCAGAAAATTAAAAACTATTCGATAATAACTCATTACATCCTGTGTACTGAGACCATTTTCCCCTTGGTCTTAAGGATGTAGAGATTACGACACATGCATTAGTGTTATCGCTCTACTCCTGGACAAGGACTGCCACTTTGAGGCAGCAATAATCTTTAAAGACCAGGCCCCAGGGAGAATTGGCTAGGGGCCAGGCCATCACAAGATTCCATGTCAGAGAATTGCCCTAACAGGCTACTCGTAATGTGTTCCAATTTAGTACTGTTTACACTGCAGAGTCATGGAACAGTACTTAAGCTGTTCGTTTTAAACAAAAACAAACTTCCCAGACACATTGATCACATGTTTCAAAGTTTTATTTAAAATTTGCCTAAAAGGTAGGAGCTTTTAAGCGAGGGAAAAGTTTTCTCTTGGCAAAAAGTAACCAGACCCTTCCTTGGTCTGCTCATTCAAATCAAGTGTTTTAGAAGAAACAGTAATATTTTTCCAGAAGGACTAGCTGGCATATCCAACCATGTTCTGCTAAGGTGACAATTTTTCTTTCCCACACTTTATGCATTCCAGAACATTAATTCTCAAGGTAGGTGCCTAGTTCATTCCTCTGCCCTTTGGGAAGAACAGTTCTAAAATGAAATCTCAAAACTCTCCGGAGGGAGAAAAGTCACAGCCACTTTTAATTTGGTGTGTCAGGCTCCACAGGCTCTGGGGTTTGCTTTGCTGCTACTAGGTGTGTGACACTGAGGAAGTTAATGAATCATTTTGTGCCTCCATTTCTTCATTTGTACGATAATAGATCCTACTTAATGGGGCTCTGGGGAGTGTTAAATGATACATAAAACCCCAACATTGCGTGGCATATAGTAAGTGTTATATGTGTTAATTACGATATTGTGGACTTTTTTTGTATGTTCCTGTAGATACTATTTTTTTTTTTTTTTTGAGACAGAGTCTCACTCTGTCACTCAGGCTGGAGTGCAATGGCACAATCTCAGCTCACTGGAACCTCTGCCATCTGGGTTCAAGCGATTCTCCTGCCTCACCCTCCCAAGTAGTTGGGATTACAGGCACCTGCCACTGCACCCAGCTAATTTTTGTATTTTTAGTAAAGACGGGGTTTCACTGTCGTGGTTAGGCTGGTCTTGAACTCCTGACATCGTGATCCACCCACCTTGGCCTTCCAAGGTGCTGGGATTACCATTGTGAGCCATTGCACTTGGCCTCCTGTGGATATTATTTAGCTAACCTATAAACACAATTGATAGTTCCGTGTGTGTGTGTGTGTGTGTGTGTGTTTTGCATTTTAAAATGTCTTTTAGTTATTTAGGGTTTGCATAAAAATCATAAATATAAGATGCTCACAATCAATATGGTTCTTTCTCACTTCAGAAAAGAAGCTAGGAGCTAGAAGCCACCTTTGATCTCTTTAGTTTCCATAGTGCCTTACTTTTATATTGCTGGTTTTATCAACTGGTTCCCATTAGCAACCAAAGTGACAGCAGTATTTGTGTGTTTATGTAGTGATTTTTTTTTTGTAGAGAACAAAAATATTATACTTTAAATATTTTGGTTTTGGCTTTTCCACTGAGGCACTCAGTTTTATTTAGTTTTGTTTTGTTTGTTTTTTTTTGGTTGAGTCTCGCTCTGTCGCCCAGGCTGGAGTGCAGTGTGCAGTCTCGGTCACTGCAACCTCCGCCTCCTGAGTTCAGGTGATCCCTGGCCTTGGCCTCCTGAGCAGCTGGGCTTACAGGTGATGGCCACCACAGCTGGCTAGTTTTTTCTGTTTTTGGTAGAGACAGAGTTTCGCCATGCCGGCCAGGCTGGTCTCAAACTCCCGACCTCAGGTGATCCGCCCGACTTGGCCTCCAAAAGTGCTGGGATGACAGACGTGAGCCACTGTGCCCGGCTGGAACTCAGTATTTTTTATTGTTGTTGGGGACATCAGGACACTTACCAAGTACTAATGGAAAAGAAAAAAGGCTGGGCATGGTGGCTCACACCTGTCATCCCAGCACTTCGGGAGGACGAGATGGGTGGATCACCTGAGGTCAGGAGGTCGAGACCAGCCTGAACAACATGGAGAAACCCTGTTTCTACTAAAAATACAAAATTACCCGGGCGTAGTGTTGCATGCTTATAATCCCAGCTACTCAGGAGGCTGAGGCAAGACAATTGCTTGAACCTGGGAGATGGAGTTGGGTGACCTGAGATCACATTATTGCACTCCAGCCTGGAGAATAACAGCAGAATTCCGTCTTAAAACAACAACAAATACGAAGAAAGAATTTGGTAGAGTGGAAAGGGCACTGGCACTGGCTTGGGGCCCCTGGATTGCTACCACGCATGAGGTCGGAAGACCTGGCTTTGAGTGACAGCTCAAATGCTTATGGGCATGACAACCTGGAACACATTATTTAGCCTCTTGGAACCTCACCTTTTTCATCAACACAATGAGGATATTAGTAAATATGTGCCTTATAGGGTAGCATTGTGTGATCTAAATGACCATGCATAAGACCCCAAGAAGAGTGCTTGGGATGTAATAGAGCCTCGGTACATGTTAGTTCCTCTCACCAAACCAGGTCCCTTCCTCTTGTTGCCATCTTCCTCAGCATTTACCAGCAATGCAACCTCAAGCAAGTCACTTTTCTTCTTTAGGCCATCAAGTTTTCCGACCCCTTCTCCAAAACACTCCTCTCATTTATTCTTGTTCAGCCTCAATTTCCATTACCCTACCATCCCCACTAACCCTTCTCACTGACAGCATTGCAACATTCTCTCAACTTTTTCCTCTCTTACCTTACCTGCATCTCCATCAGTCATTTCTTCTGCTTTTGGGTACCCTCCTCCCATTGAACACGCATCAAACCCTGTGCTCTGGATTCCATCATTTTTTGTCACCTAATCTGTCAGCTTTTTGCTCTCTCACCTGTTATTACTGCCTCTTTTTGCCCCTGCACCCAGGCTTCTCATACTTTTCCATTTGAAAAAAGATCCCTTCCTAGATTCTTCATCCTTTCTCCAGCTATTGCTCTATTTTCTTTCTCCTCAATTTAGGAGAAAAAAAGTGTGCATATCGTCCCACATCTTCCCCTCCAACCTGCTCTGTCATCCGACTGGTTTCCACTCCTGTCACGCTGCTGAAACAACAGTCGTTAAGGACATAATTGACATAATTCAATGGACATATTTCAGTCTCTCAGCCCATATCTTACTTGACTCTCTGATCATATTTGACGTTATGAATCTTTCCCTTGACACCTTTCTTTTCATTCTCCTTCCAGTCTGGTCATTCTTTCTTAGTTACTGTCACTGAATTTATTTCCTCTGTCCCTTAGATATTGGTGTGTTCTAGAGTTCTGTGCTCTGTTCTTACTCTCTGCCCTTCTCTTAGAGTCATCTCATGTCCTTTTATGGTTTTTGACTCTCATCTGTATGCTGCTGTTCTCTCCTCTCTCTGCCACACTTCTTGCCTGTGTTCCAGAACTGTCTATTCAACTGTGTTTTGGACATCTTCACCTTGGTATTCCACAGACTCTACATGTCCATAAGTGAGCCAAGTTAGTCATTGCACTCCTCCCCACTCCTCTGCTCTCTACACCTCTCTCTGCACAAGCCTGCCTTTTCCCCTAAATTCCCTGACGTGTTTGATGGAACAAATATCCATCCCATTCACCAAACATGAAACCTGGGTCAATCCCTGATGCCACTCCCTCCTTTCTTCACATCCAGCCAGTGACATCTGAGCAGAGAACTGAATGATAAGGGGCCAGCCCTATGAAGATCTGGGGGAAGATCTACAGCAGACATGAAACAGAACTTCCATTTTCATAGGGATGTGTTCCGAGCAAACTGGCCCAGAATTGGCTGATTCCTACAAGCAGTGATGTTGAGAGGATCATTTACATAGGAAAGCACTTAAACAGATCAAATAACAAAAGACATTGGCATGATTTTAGGCTTGACATAGATTTTTTTTTTTTTTGAGATGGAGTCTCGGTCTGTCGCCCAGGCTGGAGTACAGTGGTGTCATCTTGGCTCCCTGCAACCTCCATCTCCCAGGTTCAAGCAGTTCTGCAGTTCTCCTGTCTCCGCCTCCTGCGTAGCTGGGATTACAGGCAGGCGCCACCACACTGGCTAATTTTTGTATTTTTAGTAGAGACGAGGTTTCACCATGTTGGTCAGGCTGGTCCTAAACTCCCAACCTCAGGTGATCCGCCCGCCTCAGCCTCCCAAAGTGCTGGGATTACAGGTGAGCCACGGCACCTGGCCCATAGATTGTTTTTACTGACAACATTTTCAAACAAAATGCTGTGATGATGTTTAAATACGGATGAAATAAAGGGTCAGCAACTCCTCAGGCACAAGGAGCAGCTTGCTTTTTCCAGATTTCTTAATTCCACCTGTGGCCAGGGGCCCCTTCCCCGCGGCCTTCGCTTTTAGCTCCTCGAATTTCTTCTCCTCCTTTTGTTTCCGCTTGAAAACCTTGTCTTCCTCATCCGTCTCTGTGGCCGGCTTCTCAGCTGTTTCAGGGGCTGCTGCTTGCCACCTTTGCAGCCGGGCGCCTGCCACCCCTCCCCAGACCCTCCCCTCTTTCTGTTAGTTCTTTGCAGGAGTGTTGGTGGGGGAAGTGGGCAGGTGGGGTGGTAGGCACAGAATTTTCCTTACTAGAGCTCTTCTGCCTCTTTTACTTGTTCTGAAGACTTTTGAATTTGGGATTAACAACACAACCATCTCGTCTTAAAAGTCTATATGATCTTATCTTGCATATATTTTGTTATTAAATATGTCTTTTAGTAGAGATTGGGTAGGAAGACTTTGGTTTTTATAATATTCAGTTTTATGTGGGTTATAACCTGATTTTTAAAGTTAGAAACTTATAATTTTATGTGATTCTACGTAACGAAAAAGATTGATTTACTTTTATAATCTGTATTTGTATAAGCATGGCACAAGATCACGCAAAACAGCATTGACCACTGGAACTAGGAGCTTTCTGTTTACCACAGGCAGACAGCTTTTCCAGTAGAAAAGAGCTGGGCTCCCTCACGGCTTCCTGGCACATGAATGATGTTGAGTTCCGTGATTATGTGTGCACACAGGGTTACAAGCTCTGGCAGCACAATCTCTGTGCGTCCTTCTTTGTGTTGCCCACAGAGCCTATTAGTGACCTGCACACGGGAGTCCTCCAGGCAGTGCTGGTTGAATGACTCAGTGCTACCTCTCTGCAAAGTTGAAGTAAGCAAATGAGTTCGGTGATGCTGGCTGCATTCTCAGCTACTGGGGCTGCAGTAGCTAGGCAGGGGCTCCAGGCCTTTATGGCTTTCTAGCCCTCCTGGTCACCCACCATTTATACAGTCTTCCCTCCACAGCCCTCCTTCTCCTCCCGCACTTCCTCGAATATTGATTAACTCTCTGATTTCCCCCACTTTGTCTCTCCCAAAGATTTAGGGCTGTTTTTATGGTCTGCTAATTCTGTGAGAATGAGGTGCCTCTTCAGGGAGGAGCTGCCAAACTCAATGGCACTGCAAATAGGTTTTTATTGGCTCATCTCCAAGCTCTCCAAGTCATTCTGCCCTCATACTGATTAAGAGACACCATCTGTTTATCTCGATCGTGTAATAAATTGAGGGCTCATAAATGTATTTGGATCTGAATTATATCCAAATCACAGTAAGAACAGGATAATGGTCTCCTCAGCCAGAGATGGATGAACAATTACTTTTATAGCTCTGGAAGAAAAATGGGTTATGCAAACAGATACTTCACCCAGATTGGTTTCCTGAGTGACTCTCCATATGTTGATGTTTTTGCGCAGGGACAGGAACCTGCCTACCCTGTTTCAGGGAAAACCAGAGAAGAGATATAATCTGCCCAACCCACATGAATCAGCAGTGAAATGGTACCACCAATGTCCTTTTGTTACCTTGCTTTCTGAGGCCAGAATAAATTTTCAAGGATTATGAGTACTAAAATGACAGTAAAAAGAAATAGCTAGTAACCTTGGTCTGTCGCCTAGTGCAATATAGCTGATGAGAAGGGATCACAAGGCAGTGGGACTGGGCTCAGGTGCAGCTCGTGAGCTCTCTGGGAACTGGACGGGCTGTGGCTGAAGGACAGTTCATTGATAGCTTTAAAAGACCTATCACCGTTTCTGCCTGATTTGTTCTTACAGTTAATCGGGATTCGGCATGCTTGTGATCCACGAGCTGTAGTGAGCTGTCCCTGACATCCCTTTTCCTCACATACGTGTTCCACTAGAAGCAAGAAAAGGCACAGACAGCGGCTCAGTCTGCAATACGCCATCAGCACTGGCACACAGGACCCCGTTTACCTCACTTCCATTTCCTCCATGCACCGCTGCACACTTGGCAGACCAAAGTGTCTCTGATCATTGAAACAGCTCTACGAGTATGTATTATTAAAACAATTCTACGAGAATGTATTATTACCCCATTTTACACAGGAGGAAACTGAAGTTCAGTGTGGTTAGGTGACTTGCTTGGGTTTCCATAGAGGCAGAGGCAGGATTTGAACCCAGTCCCGTTTAGCTCGTGTTCTTTCAAGAACACTCTCTTGCCTCTCTGTCTTTTCTCTTTGCTGCCTGTGCTCAGATTATTCTCTCTCCTAGAATATATTTTTCAACCTTCTGTTTCCCCTGTCAACCACAACTTTTGTTTTGAAATACATATATATATTTACAGACACATACAACTTAGGTTGATATCTGTATCTATTTATAGGCATAGATTTTTAGATATTTTTAGATACGTATAGATATAAATAAATAAAAGTGATAAGGGTTGCTTTATTTGAACAGTAGAATACTTGTGATTTTCATTTCCATTTAAAAAATATATTTATGAAACTAAATTTATATTGTTGCTATAATCAGAAAATAATTTGTACAATGTTTCACAGCCTTTCAAATCCGCATGTCGCTGCCTGAATAGAGTCTTTTCCTGCTCTCTGTCCCTCTTTTGAAACACATTCCCTTTCCCTAGTACTTGTATTTTCTTGAGTCACTTCTAGCATTTTGCTCTGTATTCTGTGTAACCTCAGTTTCCCAGGGCCTACCACACCTCAGAGAGGGACGAATCCGAGAGGCACAGTTGAAAATAAAAACAGGCTGAGCCTCGTGGCTCACGCCTGTAATCCCAGCACTTTGGAATGCCAAGGCGGGTGGATCACTTGAAGTCAGGAGTTCAAGACCAGCCTGGCCAACATGGTGAAACCCTGTCTCTACTAAAAATACAAATATTAGCCAGGCATGGAGGCGCACGCCTGTAATCCCAGCTGCTAGGGAGGCGGAGGCAGGATTGTGCCACTGCGCTCCAGCCTGGGTGACAGAGCAAGACTCCATCTCAAAAAATAAAATAAAAACAATAACAGAATAATTGTTATTCCAATCTGCCCCCCTTCCCCAATCATGAAAGCTGGGATCTTTCTGCTGTATCCACCAAGTCTCAGGCTTGTGTCTCTTCCCCTCTCTGCCCTCTGTAGTCCTGGCTGTGTGTCCACCACAGCGCTGTTCCTTTGATGTGAGTCAACCATGATGCTCACTCCAGTCTTTGCACAATGCTGTCCCCTCCTGTCACTTGGTTCTGGGCTAAGCCCCGTTATTCCACCAGGCCCCACGTGGTCTAGGCTATGTCTTCCCTCTTCTCTTTGCTGAAGTGGCAGGACAGTCTTCTCCTACCCAGGTTGCACTTTTTTTTTTTTTTTTTTGAGCTGGAGTCTCACTCTGTTGCCTAGGCTGGAGTGCAATGGCACAATCTCAGCTCACTGCAACCTCCCTGCCTCCCAGGTTCAAATGATTCTCCTGACTTAGCCTCCTGAGTGGCTGGGACTGGAGGTGTCTGCCACCATGCCAGGCTAATTTTTGTATTTTTAGTAGAGACAGGGTTTCACCATATTGGCCAGGCTGATCTCAAACTCCTGACCTTGTGGTCCTCCCACCTTGGCCTCCCAAAGTGCTGGGATTACAGGTGTCAGCCACCATGCCCAGCCAGGTTGCACTTTTAAAAAGTCATCCCTTCCTCTTGTTTTCTTCATCTCTGATAAAGCCTAGCTTGGGGTGACTTTTGTGTTTGAGTTTTTCCTTTTGTTTCTTATAGCATCCCCTCCCCTGCCACCTTCCATAGAGGAATTTGTACTGAGCCAGGTCAGGAGTCAAAGCAATCTGTCTCAAACCTCCCTCTTCTCATTCAGGGGCTCCCAACAAAAGAATGCTCAACTGCTTTCCCTGCTGTCTGGGAGATCCAGGTGTGACCTTCATTCTATAACTTATTCAAGTGTCTGTCTCCCACGTAGCCTGTCAGCCGTCATGTCTCCTGTCATTCTCTTCCTAGACAGACTTGTCTGGGATGCTCGGAACTGGAAGCCTGGTGGCTTGTCCTGACATGTCCGATGCTCAGTAGGCAAGCAGAACCTACCCTCGTTGGGCTCTCAGCGCACTGTGGGCTCCTAAGCCATGCCATCAACTTCTAAGACCACGAGAGGGGAGCTGAGAACCGCTCAGCTGTGTACACCCTGAAGCAACTAACACAGTTGCATAGGATGACAAGAAACCTAAACATTTTTGCAGAATCAATAAAATCTATTGCCTTTCGTGCTCTGCTTTTCTCCCTTAACATCATTGCAGCAAGCAGTCAAATAAAGGTTATTAGTTCCACTTTGTTCTACGCTCAGTATAGCACACCGTGATTCTGCTTCCATAACTTACGTCTGAGTTTTGAAACACTGAGACAATCACAGCCGTCCCTTGTTATCCACAGGGGATTGGTTTCACACCTGACCTCATGTGATAGGTAGCAGTCAAAACCCAGTCAAAACTTTGTTTCACACACAAAATTATTTAAAATATTGTATAAAGTTAACTTTAGGCTGTGTGTTTGAGGTGTATGTGAAATATAAATAAACGTGTTTAAACTTGGGTCTCATCCCAAAGATACCTCATTTTGTATATTTCAAAATTCAGGAAATTCTGAAATCCAAAACACTTCTGGTGCCAAGCATTTTGAATAAGGGATACTCCACCTATAATACCTAATATAATGTAAATGCTATGCAAATAGTTGTTATACTGTATTTTTTTAAATTTGTATTTTTTTATTGCTGTACTATTATTTTAAATTGCTTTTTAAAAAATATTTTCAGTCCTTGGTTGGTTGAATCCATGGATTTGGAACCCATGAATACAGAGGGCTGACTATATACATAAAATTCAGCCTCTTAAAGTATGCAATTTAATAATACCACAAAGTTGCACAATCATTATTGCGGTTTTGAACTGAGAAGAAAAAAAAAAGTTGCACAATCATCGCACTGTCTAAAGTCAGAACTTTTCCATCATGCCAAGCATAAGTGACACACGTTAGTTGTCACTTCCATCTGCACACCCTCCCCCGCCCCATGAATCTGTTTTGGGTATTTGCCTGTTCTGGACATATCATGTAAATGGAATCATACTATATGTGGATTTTGTGTCAGATTTCTTCTACATTGCATAATATTTTCAAGGATCGTCCATGTCGTAGCATGTATTGATACTTTATTCCTTTTAAGTGGCTGAAGGATATATTTCAGTTTCAGTGCATGGATATGCCACACTTTGTTTATCCACTCATCACTTGGTAGACATTTGGATTGTTTCCAGTTTTGGGCCATCATGAATAATGTTGGAGACTTTTGTGTATATGTGTTTTTTTAATGGACATTTGATTTCAGTTTTCATGGGCATATACCTAGGTGGACGATGCATTTAAGTTGTTGTTTTTTTTTTCCCCCCGAGTGATCCACCGCTAAGAGTTGTGATGTGTTTTAAGTTTTTAAGGAATTGTCAAAATTGTTTTCCGATGTGGCTGTACATTTCACATTCACAGCAGCAACGGATGAGGGCTGCAGGTTCTCCATGTTTCCCCTCTTGAATTACAGCCTCCCAATGGTGGATGTGAAGTGGAAAATCACTTGACTGTGGATACCTGGGTTTATTTATGGACTCTCAGTTCTATTCAATTGATCTGTACATCTGTTCTGATATCAGTGCGACACAGTCTTGATTACTGTGACTTTGTAGTAAGTTTTAAAATAATAAGTGTGAGTCCAACTTTGTTCTTTTTCGAAGTTGTTTTGGCTATTCTAGGTTCCTTGCATTTTCATGTGAATTCTATAGTAAGCATGTCCGTTTCTGTAAAAAATGCAGTTGCAACTTTGATTGAGATTGTTGAATCTGTATATCAATGAAGGGAGTATATCCCTATCCCTCTTAACAACCTTAAGTCTTCCAATCTGTGAACATGAAAAGTATTTCTGTTTATTTAGGTCTCCTTTAATTTCTTTCCATGATGTTTTACAGTTTTTAGTGTATAGGCCTTGTGCTTCCTTTGTTAAATTTATTCCTAGGTATTTTATTCTTTTTGATGTTATCATAGATATAATTGTTTTCTTAATTTCTTTTTAGTATGTAGAAATACAACTGATTGGCCAGGCGCGGTGGCTCACGCCTGTAATCCTAGCACTGTGGGAGGCCGAGGTAGGTGGAACACCTGAGGTCAGGAGTTCAAGACCATCCTGGCCATCATGGTGAAACCCCATCTTATTTAAAAAAAAAAAAAAAAAAAAATGAAATACTACTGGTTTTTGTGTATCGATCTAGTATCCTGATTGTTGCTGAGATAACTTGTTAGCTCTGATTGTGTGTGTGTATGTGTGTGCATGTGTGTGTATTTCTTAGGATTTTCTATATACGAAATTATGTAATCTGCCAATAGAGATAATTTCACTGCTTCCTTTCCAGTGCAAATGCTTTTTACTTCCTTTTCTTGCACAACTGCTCTGACTAGAAGTGCTAGTACAATAAAATGGTGAAAGTGGGCATCTTTGTTTTGTTTGTGATCTGAGGTAGGGAGGTGGAAGCTTTCAGTCTTTTACCATTAAGTGTGATGTTAGCTGTGGGGTTTTTTTTTTTTTTTGTAGATACCCTTAATCAGCTTGAGGATGTTCCCTAGTTTACTGAATGTTTTTTATCAGAAAAGGTTGCTGAAGATTATCAAATGTTCTTTCTGCATCTGTTAAGATGATCATGTTGTTTTTGTCCTTTATTCTTTTCTTTTTTTATTATTATTTTTTCTTTAAAAAAAACTACTCCCTCCCTGGGGAGTATATTAAAAACAAACCAAAAAAAAAAAACTACTCCCAGTATTGCATTATCTTTATTCTTTTCATACAGTGTCTTTCTTACATTGTTTGAGTTTTGGGTGTTGAATGGTTTCACCTTGCGTGCTGGCAAATAGCTCAACTATTCATGGTGTATAACCCATTACATCTGCAGTTGGATTTCGTTTGCTAGTATGTTGTTTTGGGAGTTGTGTGTGTCTGTGTATCTGTATAATCCATAAGGGATATTGGGGTGTAGTTTTCTTTTCTTGTGATGTCTTTGCAGGGTTTTTGCATCAGAGTAATACTGGACTCATAGAATGAGTTGGGAAATGTTTCTTCCCCTTCTGTTTTTTGAAAAAGTTTGAGGGATTAATGGTAATTCTTTAAAATTTTGGTAGAATTTACCAGTGAAGTCATCTGGTCCTGAACTTTATTTGTGGGACATTTTTTGATTACTAATGAAATTCCTTCTTTGATTACTAATGAAATTTCTTTTTTTTTCTCTTTTTTATCAAATCAGTGGTATTGCATACTAATGAAATTTCTAATGAAATGCACTCTCACCCACAGGGAGATGCCCCCATACTCCCATTCAGGACTTGATGGTGGTTGTTTGCCAACTTTGGGCAGAGCAGGAAAAATGAATTGCCCTTTAGCTACCCTACGCCCTTCAATCTTCTCCATAAAAGACACCATAAGCCTGAAAAATCATGTGTAAAGGCAACAGGGAAAGGAAAGAGCTCTAGTCATAAACTAATTCCAGGGGGATAGGTCAAAGGATGCTTGCGTTTTGTGAATATATATATATATATATATATATGTATGTATTTTTTCCTTTTTTTCTTTTTTCTCTCTTTCTTCTTTTTTTTTTTTTTTTGGAGACAGAGTCTTGCTCTGTTGCTAGGTACCAGGCTGGAGTGCAGTGGCACAATCTCAGCTCACTGCAATCTCTGCCTCCTGGGTTCAAGCAATTCTTCTGCCTCAGTCTCCCGAGTAGCTGGGACTACAGGCGGGCACCACCACACCCAGGTAATTTTTTTTTTTTTTTAGTAGAGACAGGGTTTCACCACGTTGGCCAGGATGGTCTCGATCTCTTGACCTTATGATCTGCCCACCTTGGCCTCCCAAAGTGCTGGGATTACAGGTGTGAGCCACGGCGCCTGGCCTCCCCTCCCCTCCCCTCCCCTCCCCTCTCTTTTCTTTGTCTTGCTCTGTCACCCAGGCTGGAGTTGGAGTGCAGTGGTACAGTCTCTGTTCACTGCAGCCTCCACCTCCCTGGTTCAAGCGATTCACCTGCCCCAGCCTCCCAAGTAGGTGGGACTACAGGTGCCCACCACCACGCCCAGCTGATTTTTTGGATTTTTTAGTAGAGAGGGAGTTTCACTAGGTTGGCCAGGCTAGTCTCAAACTCCTGACCTGAGGTGATCCACCTGCCTCAGCCTCCCAAAGTGTTAGGATTACAGGCATGAGCCACCACGCCTGGCCAGCTTGCATTATATTTTGATTTCAGTTAAGGAAAGTCAGATCAAGTGACCATGAGAAGGTCACTTCTTTCCTCCCATTCCTTTCTTCCACAACGCAGCCCCTGAAAGTGGCAACACCTTATTTTAAGGGGCACTAAAAGGAGTGTTTTCTGAGACCTATTATTCTCCTAGTGCCCACCTGTATGTGAATGTTCTGGGAAGATCTGAGGGTATGAGATTTGGAGATGTGGAGATTTGGAGAGGTGAATTCATTTCACATGCCAGTTAGATACTTTATTCTGTGTAATTCAGGACAAAGACTGATGATCTTGGGGGCTAATCAGGGGATTCTTGTCAAGAATACAGTGTGATAAAAAAGGCTATCAAGACAGATTGCAAACTGTTTAGTAACCTCTGAAAATAGAGTCATAGTATGAAGTACAATACCTGCAATTATGGTGGCACACTTAAATAAAACAGGAGGATAATGCAAGAGCAGGCCCAGAGTTGCATACATTAGTGGACTAAATGAGTGATAGCTTTATCACAATCATCATGGTCACCTTTGACAGTCAGTTTAGGGCAAAACACTCCTGGGAGAGGGGAGCATCAAGCCATCTGACATTGGAAGGAATTAAAGAATTAGAAAAGGAACAGAGCAAGCGTCCTGGTATAGAGTGGGCTTGAGCTGGGTGGAAGAATGGGCGATCTTTGGGTGGAGAGAAGAGGAGAAGAAAATGAGGGTGAGTAAAAGGCCACAGAGGTTGGAATGTGTCAGATACACACTTCATCAATGCAAAGTACCAGAAGGTGGCAAACCTGGACTTTGGTAAAGGCGTGGCACAGGAAAATTGCTGTTCATGGGTCCACATAGGTGTGTCAACTTCCAAACAATATTAGCTCACTGCGTGCAAATTATCCATATTACTCTGTTCCAGGCAATAGCCCCTGTTGAGATAGTGACAAAGGTAAACCACCTCTGACTCATAGTAAATTCTCTTCCCAAGGACATCAGGGGAGAAAATGGGAGTGTTAGGCCAGGAATGAGGGGCAGTTCTGGTCGGCCCAGGCTGAGTCATTTCCCAGAGTTCTTACCAGGAGATCAGGCCGATGGCTCTTGGCCTGGCCGCTCATTCTTGTCACCTTTCCCACACATTCAGGCTCCCTCAGCTTGCTCCTCCTGTGACTTTTCTGACAGGGCCCTGCAGCTGTGCCCTCTCTAATGTTATAGATCGGGACCCTGTGGCCTAGAGAGGAGTGGGGCTTGCCTTTCTTCCTGTAGCACACAGGTTTCACAGTTGGGACGAGGAGGGGGACCGCTTGACCATCAACCCCTTGCATCTGCACTCTGCCCTCGGTCATGCGACTTAACTCGTTCAGTCTTCACCTCGTCATGCCAACTGAGAGACAAGTGAGACACAAAACAGGATGTGGGAAAACTTGAAGGGGCTGTACCTTGACTGCAGAGGGCACCCCGGGGTACATGTGTGGAGGCAGGAAGAGTTAGGGGCAGCAGGTCATCCTCCTTGATCTTGTTCTCAAAGGAAAATCAGCCCCCAAAATTCAGTTTCAGATCTCATATTCTGAAACCTAAACACTGAACTAACAAACATTGTTACTGTTTCACAAATCTCTAATATTTACTAAACAAATATTGGGACTTGTTTTCAATACCTCCTTTCAAATACCGCTTATGAGACGGTTAGTATTTCTCTTCCTGAATGTGATGAGGCTTCATCTTTCCTGCCAAAATACCCCAAGGCTTTACTCCTCCCATGGCCATGTGGCAATCATAGAGGGGCCTTAGGTAATATTCCTGTATCAAAGGAAGTATGTCTAAGGATTGGAGGGTGCTGCTGTTTAGCCTCTGATTTATTAGCACTTCTTATTTATTTTATTTATTTTTAATTTAATTTTATTTTTTTTAGAGACAGGGTTTCACCATGTTGGCCAGGTTGGTCTTAAACTCCTGGTCTCAAGTAATCTGCCTGCCTCAGCCTCCCAAAGTGCTGGGATTACAGGCATGAGCCCCACCCCCGGCCTTTGATTGATAAACACTCTTTCCTCTTCCTTCATTATGCAATGCAACCCCTAAAAGTGGCAAAATCTTGTTTTAAAATTTTGTCTGTCCCCTCCCCCGCATTTGGCATAGTGAACAAGATATGGAGCAATAGTGACTCCAAGAGGAGATGTGGTGTAGTGCAGGACACAGAAGCTCTCACCTGGTGAAATCCTGTGGTGACTTTCTTGTCAGTCCCCCTCCCTGCCTTCCTCTCCTGGTGATGTGGTCTAAGTCCTGCCTTCCCTCTGCCCTTCTTTTCAGAAAGGCTTTGCTGCTTCAGGCAAGCATCAAAAACTGAATCTGTTGGACTGTTGGTTGGGCTGCATGACCTCTCTTTTATCCCTCTCTTCCCAGACCCCTCAAAATAGGTGCATTCTATATTCCCTGGGCTAGATAGATGTTCTATGGATGCTCTTGTCTGCACGAGGAAGGGAACTCCAACCTCCCCAAATCAGTTAATTTTAAACATTTTGGTCTTTTTCTGTATAATTTGGGATTGGTGTACCAGAAATGACTAAAAATCTGTGGTTTTCTGAGTGATCCTGGGACTATACTTTCCTGAAATACTTAGGACAAAAAAAAAAAAAAAGGAAAAAAAAGATAAACAGAAACTCTCATCATGGCCAGTTGGAGCCAGATATCTGTGAGAAGACAAGGCTTAAAGAGTAAAAGCCTATCAGTGTGCAGTGAGATGGGTTGAAAAAACAAGTAAAAGGTGACACCTTGACTGCCACCCTCACCCAGGAGAAGTTGCAAAACCTTCTTTAGGATGTTGGGAAAATTCTTTTCAGTGAAAAGTCTTTTATGGACCTGTTAAAAATATCCCAAAAGCAAAACAGCAGACCCCTCACCTTTAAAGGAGGTGTGCCTTTTGTCACTTAATGCCTGCCTGCTTCAAATCCACGCTTCATTGCTCTCCTTTGCCAGCTGGCGTGATGCTAAATCTTATCAGCAGGGGGCGCTGGAGGGCTACTTTCTTTGGCCATGGCGTGGTTTCTTGCCCTCCAGCCTCTGCCTGCTGGCCTCTCAGTTGCCCAGGACGCAGCTTGCCAGTCTTGGCCCATGTTTCCTTCCTGCTGGCCTCAGCTGCTGACTGTGCCTGAGGTCCAGCTGGGCACCCCAGTGAACGCCTCTGCCATCCAGCAGCTGCAATCACACCCTCTCGAAGAAGGTTTGCATCCCAGCTTGGGGTGGCTCCCTTCCCTTCCAAATCAGTCCTGTGAGTTGTCTCGCTCTGCCTAGGATGTTCTTTAGAGTTCTCTTCCATGCCCTTGTAGTAGTTACTTCTCTTCAAATAGTCAGTACATCTTTAGATTAAACTGTCCCTGTTCAAATTAAATTACTGTGGCTGCTGTCTCCTGACTCTCCTTTCATGGACCATGATGCCAAAAATGCACCTACTGGAGACAAAACCATCCCTATTAGGTGAAAGTTTTGGTAGTTTCAAGATCAGTTCAACATAGGGATATACATGGGCCTTAATATCGCTAGAAATTAAAAGAGGCAGAACCAGTTTATTCAGACAGAAGTTGTATCTGTGAATTTTGTACTTAGAATTGGTATTAAATCAGGCTGGGCGTGGTGGCTCACGCCTGTAATCCCAGCACTTTGGGAAGCTGAGGCAGGCGGATCACCTGAGGTTAGGAGTTCGAGAGCAGCCTGACCAACATGGTGAAACCCTGTCTCTAAAAAAAAAAAAAAGAATTGGTATTAAATCACTATATGATTTAATAGTAGTGAAATGAAACACTTACAAAACTTTGGAGACTGAGATTCTGGAAAGACAGAGATGAGCCTCACCTTTCCTCTAGTGGCATCTGCACCATGAGCAGCCTAATACCAGAAAGCCCCCATCTCTTAAGATGTTAGGACCCTTAATTGTTAAAAATTCATTGCCATCAGGCGGGACGCAGCGGCTCATGCCTGTAATCCCAGCACTTTGGGAGACTGGGGTGGGCAGATCACTTGAGGCCAGGAGTTTGAGACCAGCCAGGCCAACATGGCAAGACCCCATCTCTAATAAAAATACAAAAATTAGCTGGGTGTGGTGGTGGGCACCTGTCATCCCAGCTACTCAGGAGACTGAGGCATGAGAATCGCTTGAACCTGGGAGGTGGAGGTTGCAGTGAGCTGAGGTGACACCACTGCATTCCAGACTGGGTGACAGAGCAAGACTCCATCTCAAAAAAGGAGGGGGAGTGGAATGGAGGCAGCAAACCGCATTGCCACGTGTGTACCTATGCAACAATCCTGCATGATCTGCACATGTGCCCCAGAACCTAAAGTACAATTATAAAAAAATGTAGTTCAATCAAATTAAGAAAATGGGAAAAGCTGCACCCGTCCATCTATGGGTACCTATGCAACAGTCCTGCATGATCTGCACATGTGCCCCAGAACCTAAAGTACAATAAAAAAAAATAGTTCAATCAGATTAAGCTGCACCCGTCCATCTATCAGATTAGTGCACCCCATCACCACATACAGAATGCATAGCTATGAATGACTCTGGACCAGCACAGTCCAATAGAAACAGGTGAGCCACAATGTGATCCAGACGTGTCATTTTAATTTTTTTCTTATGTTGACAGAGTCTGACTGTCGCCAGGCTGGCGTGCAGTGGCATAATCACGGCTCACTGCAGCCTCCGTTTCCTGGGCTTAAGCGATTCTCCCATCTCAGCCTCCTGAGTAACTGGGACTACAGGCATGTGCCACCATGCCCAGCTAATTTTTGTATTTTTTGTAGAGATGAGGTTTCTCTATATTTCCTAGGCTAGTCTTCAACTCCTGGGCTTAAGTGATCTGTCTGCCTTGGCCTCCCAAAGTGCTGGGATTACAGGCATGAGCCACTGTGCTCGGCCTAAGTTTTAAATTTTTTTGTAGAGACGAGGGCTCACTAACTTGCCCAGGCTTAAATTTTCTAATAGTCACATTAAAACTGTAAAGAGAAACAAGTGAAATTAATTTTAATGATATATTTATTTAACCCAAAATATTAAAAAAATTATCTAAAGATGTAATCAATGTAACAATGAGATATTTTAATTGTTATTTTTTTTTTCAATTTTTAAAATATTTTTTATTTCAACAGGTTTTGGGGAACAGGTGGTGTTTAGTTACATGAATAGGTTCTTTTTGTTGTTTTTGAGACGGAGTTTTGCTCTTGTTGCCCAGCTGGAGTGCAGTGGCACAATCTCAGCTCACTGCAACCTCTGCCTCCTGGGTTCAAGCGATTCTCCTGCCTCAGTCTCCTGAGTAGCTGGGATGACAGGTGCCCACCACCAGGCCCAGCTAATTTTTGTATTTTTAGTAGAGATGGGGTTTTACCATGTTGGCCAGGCTGGTCTCGATCTCCTGACCTTGCGATCCACCTGGCTCGGCCTTCCAAAGTGCTAGGATTACAGATGTGAGCCACCGTGCACAGCTGGCTAATTTATTTTTTTTAATTATTTTTTGAGACAGGGTCTCAATCTGTCACCCAGGCTGGAGTGCAGTGGCCCAATGTCGGCTCACTGCAGCCTCTGCCTCCTGGGTTGAAGTGATCCTCCCTCCTCAGGTTCCCAAGTAGCTGGGACTGCAGGCACATGCCACCATCCCTGGATAATTTTTGTACCTTTTTGGTAGAGATGGGGTTTTGCCTTGTTGGTCTTGAACTCCTAGGCTCAAGTAATCCACTCAACTCAGTCTCCCAAAGTTCTGGGATTACAGGTGTGAGCCACCATGCTTGGCCTGAATTTCTTAATGTTTTCCTTCCCTGTTTGGGCTTCTAGGACCTCGTTAAAGAAGCCCTTTCATCTCTAGAGCTCATGAAGATGCTTTCCCATGGCATCTTCTAGGCTTTAGAACACTCAGAGCTTATTTGCTGTGTGGTGTCGGCAAGGGCTCTAATTTTTCTCCCCACAACCCAGACCACCAAGGTCACCAGTTAACAGAGCTTTAGAGCCACGTTGCTTTCTGCCGCCTGCATCTTCACTGGCTGCCTGTTCATCTGCCCATCTCAGACTCAGACCCTTTCTCCAGGGCCACGTCCTTCCGCTGTTAGAACGATCTTCAGTGAGTTCCTTGAGTCTCGCTCTCCTGAGTCTCCTGTTGTGATAAATTCTGTCTTCCATCTGGAAATGCCTATACCATGAGCAGATTCTTGAACAACCATCTATATCAACACCTGATTCTAAGCTGACGGTGAAGCGTCCAAGTCACACTGTCTGTATCTCACAGCTTCCAGCTCCACTGTGGCCGCCATAGCGTCTGCTCTCAGTCTCCGTGCCTGCTCTCTGTAATTTGTACTTTTTCCTTGGATGCATTTAAGATCTTCTCTTTATGCTTGGGGTCCTGCAGTTTCATGATGATATGGATGTGGGTTTCTGTGCTTCCTGATTCTGTGTATTCAGCCTCCACTGAGGTGGGTGACTGGTGGTTCCCAGGTCCCTCCTTCCTCCCTCTGCCCACTGGAGCCTGGGCATCTTCCTGAGGGGCACAGTTGGGTGAAGGAGCCTGATAGAAGCTCCCTAGAAGAGATAATTGGCACGTTAGAAGCCGTCTGCCAGGTCTGAGTTGTGTTATGCTTATTCTCTGGGTAGCCTGAGGCGACCCCTGAGAAAGACAGGCGTTACTCAGAAGAACTGCTCCAGGAATGCATTTCTCCCCAGAAAAAGTCTGATATCTAAACTAAGACTAATGTTCACGTTTTATGGGACAGTTTTCCAAACATGTTTATAAATTACAAACCACACCTCTCTACCTCCTCCAAAGTTGTGATGAGATAGAAACTAGCAAAACTAAATACAACTTTGCAATAAGGCTTCAATTGCCCTGAATCTCTTCTGAGGATCAAGATGAACCTTAGAGCTACAATTCCATAGTCCACCAGATCCTGGGACTCAGGCCATATCCACATGGTTATCCAGCTGGGATTCCATAGTTGCATTCCAACCCCAAGAGGTTTCTTACTTGTCTGTTGCTTTCTTATTATTAAGGACTTGACCACTTATGTTCTGTGTTCCTTTGCAGCCCCGAGCACCCTAGACTCCACATGGCACCTCTATTCCAGCAGTATATGGGGCCTATTAAAAGAAATTCAGAGAAAGAACCCAGTGGAAAGGGCCTGTGGAGTTCTGTTGACCATTGCCATGACTCTATGGGGCTCTAGACCTCTCTTGAGGATACGAAGGTGACAAGCCACAGCCACATCAAAACCAGTAGTGCACAAGGTGAACCTGAATACAATCCAGAGACTGCCAAAGCCCTGTGGCAGCTTTAGCCTAGAAAGGAAAGGGAGTTTTGTGTGGCATTCAAGATGGACTGAGGGAAGACTACAAATAAGTTTCCTAGGACTGTGTGGAGATGTCAGATAAGTAACCTTAGGACCAGTGTGTGAAATGGGAGCCTGCTGGGCTAATACTGACTGCAGGACTCTTAAGTCATCATCTTGAGGGTTTCACCACGTTGGCCAGGCAGGTCTTGAACTCCTGACCTCAGGTGATCCATCTGCTTTGGCCTCCCAAAGTGCTGGGGTTATAGGCGTGGGCCACCGCACCCAGCCAAGTATAGTTACATAACACTTGGGATTGTAAATCACGTTTATTTCTGCTGCATGAAGCTGAGGCTGTGGTAGGATTACCTGTCCTACAGAAAGAAAAGAGAGCAGGACCTGAGCAAGCCTCAGGACAGATGGAGTCCCTGTGGAGAAAAAGCTGCGAGTAGAGGAGGAGGCGGGGTGGGCGGGGGGGCGGTCAGCAGGGTGTGCCGCTGTGGACGCTGACAGGGAGGCTTCTGAGGAGGGAGTGAGCCCCATGCCACAATGTACTGAGAAGATGAATAAGCGCTAGAGCAATCAGCAACTTTGAGGTCTTGGGTGACCCCAGTAAAAGTAGGTTGGGTACAGGGTAAGTGTAGCCACCCACTGGGTTCCGCTTGCCCAATGCCTAGACAGAGCCAATTCATCAAGACAGGGGGATTGCAATAGAGAGAGTAACTTACACAGGGCTGGCTGTGTGGGAGACCGAACTTTTATTATTACTCAAATCAGTCTCCCTGAGCATTCCAGGATCAGAGATTTTAACACTAATTTGGTGGGTGAGGGAAGGCCAGTGAGTTGAGAGTGCTCACTGGTTGGGTTAGAGACAAAATCATAGGGAATTGAAGCTGTCTTCTTGCACTGAGTCAGCTCCTGGTTGGGGGGCCATGAAATCAGATGAGCCAGTTTATTGATCTGGGTGGTGCAGCTGCTCCATCAAGTGCAGGGTCTGCAAAATATCTCAAGCTCTGATCTTAGGATCAGTTTAGGGAAGGGCAGCATCTTGTAGCCTCCAGCTTCATGACTCCTAAACTGTACTTTCTAATCTGTGGTTAATTCATTAGTCCTACAAAGACCGTCTAGTCCCCAGGCAAGAAGGAGGTTTGCTTTGGGAAAGGGCTGTTATCATCTTTGTTTTAAACTATAAACCACAGGCTGGCCCAGTGGCTCATGCCTGTAATCCCAGAACTTTGGGAGGCCGAGGTGGGCAGATCATAAGGTCGAGAGATCAAGACCAGCCTGGCCAACATGGTGAAACCCCATCTATACTAAAAATACAAAAAAAATTAGCTGGGTGTGGTGGCGCACACCTGCTGTCCCAGCTACCGGGGAGGCTGAGGCAGGAGAATCGCTTGAAGCCTGGAGGCGGAGGTTGCAGTGAGCTGAGATTGAGATTGTGCTGTGCACTCTAGCCTGGTGATAGAGTGAGACTCTGTCTCAAAAAACAAAAAACCATAAACTGAGTTCCTCCCAAAGTTAGTTCAGCTCAGGCCCAGGAAGGAACAAAGGCAGCTTAAAGGCAGAAGCAAAATGGAGTTGATCAGGTTTTTTGCAAAGGTGGTTTCATGAGCAGAAATCAGATTGGAGTGGGTTCAGAAGTAAGTGTAGGGGAGAAAATGGAGACGGTTTTATAGACAACTATGTAGAGAAGTTCCTTTGGAAAGTGGTAAGGAGAGATCCGGGTGTAGCTAGAGGGGCTAACCTGTGGGCAGATGGGCCCAGGTGAGGAGGAACATTTTCATACACATGCAAAGACAAGAGAAGGGGTAGGAGAGATGGCTTTGCTGCCGTGGGAGGGGAAGACGAGCAGGACAGGTGCTTTCTGTGTACATTTCTTGCTTGAGAGCACTGGCTTTCCCAGTCTCCGCTGAGAGTAAGCAGTACAGTGGCTAATGAGATCTGCAGAGACCGTAGAGACACCTCTTTGGATTTCCTTGGTTTATGTAAGAAGTAGAGACGTTCTTCTTCAAAGTTTCCATCTTAAGTTCTGAAAGGATAATAATTTCTCACTCCAACATTCTCTATCCACTGTCAGCTCCTATACTCTAGTCCAGTTAGCTGCCTCAGCCTATGCAGGCATGCCGGACAGGCCTGGGCAAGCCCAGCCCATAGTTCATGCCATTCCTTGTTTGGAAGCACTTCTCTGACCATCTCATGAGTGACTGGCTGTTTTCTTTGTTCTGTCTTTCCCTAGCCTATTTAGGGAAGTCTTAAGCTGTTAGCTAATCAGGTCAAGTATAGCATGTGAGGTCCTGTTCCAGCCAATGGAAACCAGACACAGCAGCAGGGTGGATGCAGTCAGGTTATAAATAATCCTGTCTCCTTTGTCCAAGTGTGCTCTCATGGCAAGACCGCTATCGGGTGCACCCTTTCTGCAGAAAGTAAAACTGGCCTTGCTGAGAGATCTTTTTGCAACACTGAGAACCCATTTCCAACGCTTTACCTCCCTTTCATGCCAGCCACTGCTACAGCAACCAGTTCTTCCTTTTAGTTTTTTTAAATAAAAGGTGTCCCTCTGTTGCCCAGGCTGGAGTGCCATGACGTGATCACGTCTCACTGCAACCTCGAACTCCTGGCTCAAATGATCCTCCCACCTCAGCCTCCTAAGTGGCTGAGACTATAGGCATGCACTGCCAGGCCCAGCTAATTAAGAAAAAATATTTTGTAGAGACAAGATTGCCCTATATTGGCTGGGCATGGTGGCTCACGCCTGTAATCCCAGCACTTTGGGAGGCTGAGGCGGGTGGATTGCCTGAGCTGGGGAGTTTGAAACCACCCTGGGCAACATGGTGAAACTCCCGTCTCTACTAAAATACAAAAAAATTAGCCAGGTGTGGTAGGGAGAGCCTGTAATCCCACCTACATGGGAGGCTGAGGCAGAGAATCACTTGAGCCTGGGAGGCGGAGGTTGCAGTGGAGATCGTGCCACCGCACTCCAGCCTGGGCAACAGAGCGAGACTTCATTCCAAAAAAAAAAAAGATCTCCCTATATATTGCCCAGGCTGGTCTCAAACTGCTGGGCTCAAGCAATCCTCCTCCCTGAGCCTCCCAGAGTGCTGGGATTACAGGCGGGAGCCCCTGGGGCTGGCCTATAGCACCCAGTTCTGTCTGGACTCTGAACAGCTTCCTGTGGTTGCCGCCATGTAGCACCTGACCTCAAGCCTGTGCCATGTGTCAGGCATGGGATTTGATTTTACCCTACTTACAAGCTAATAAGTTAGCCTATTACTGCTTCTGAATGTTGGCAGAAGACATCAAATTCCGGATGAGAGATAAAGGACTTTATGACTCATGGCACAGCAAGCAGCAAGAATATCATGTTTGTGTTGGTTCTTGCCAAGGAGGACAGAAGAGAGTGGCTACACTCAGTACAGGAGACTTGTTCTTGGATAGCTAAGGAATCTTTTCGGGGTGCATTCTGAAGGAAGCTGAGGTTCTGTGTGAGCAAATGAGGGGTGACCTGTCAGCAAAATTGTGGGTATGTGCTAATGTGACTTTACTTGCACCCCTAGGCTGATAAGCACGGGAACACTCAGGTTACACTTATTTATTTATTTATTTTTATGAAGACACGGTTTCACCATGTTGGTCAGGCTGGTCTTGAACTCCCGACCTCAGGTGATCCGCCCACCTTGGCCTCTCAGGTTACACTTTTAACTGCCTGTAGGTATCGTATGTGAGTTGGCAAGGACAGGATGCTAGAATCAGATAGACATGGATTCCAAGTCTGCTTCTATTTTTTGTGTTGTTTTGTTTGTTTTTTGAGACGGAATCTCGCTCCGTCACCCAGGCTGGAGGGTAGTGGCCCAGTCTCAGCTCACTACAACCTCTGTTTCAAGGAGTTCTACCTCAGCCTCCCGAGTAGCTGGGATGACAGGCATGGACCACTGTGCCCAGTCAGATTCTGCTTCTAGCTGTGTAGCCTAACCTCTCTGAATGTCTCCTAAACAATAAAATAGAAATTATTTCTCAAAAAATTGTTGAAAGGACTTAGTAACATCACATATGTGTGATAGGATAAGTTTTTAAAACTCTTAACCAATATCTTACCCTATCCTTGGATTATGCGGTCCTTTCCCTGTTTAGTCATCTGGGCATTCTCCATTTCTTCCTTCAGGAAAGGGTTCATCTAGAAGAAAAAGAAGTTCATTTCAGGCTTTGAGTTTCAAAAATCTACCTTTCAGAAAGGAACAGAATGAACTCAACACAAGAAAATAGATTTGTAAGAATACCTGATGTTGAGTTAAACAGGATTCCCTGAACTTTGGCAAATAAAGCCTTCCTGGGCTGGAAGAGGCAGTGAAGAAGAAGCATTACAAGTTCATGGCCGGGCACGGTAGCTGACGCCTGTAATCCCAGCACGTTGGGAGGTTGAGGTGGGTGGATCACTGAGGTCAGGAGTTCAAGACCAGTCTGACCAATATGGTGAAACCTCATCTCTTAAAAATACAAAAATTGGGCCGGGCGTGGTGGCTCACACCTGTAATCCAAGCACTTTGGAGGCCAAGGCGGGCGGATCACCTGAGGTCGGGAGTTCAAGACCAGCCTGACCAACATGGTGAAACTCCGTCTTTATAAAAAATAAAAAAATAAATAAATAAATAAATAAATTGCTTTTCGGCCATGGTGGAGTTTCAAGATGTTGATGAACTTAAGGTCTGGCCCTTGAAAGAATCAGTGAAGCTTTTCAAGTAGATGAGATATATTTGGATATGTTACTTTTAGTATCTACAGGATAGAGGTTGCTTTTTTTGGTTGTTCTTTTCATAGTGGTAGCAAGGGTGAATTTTGAGAGGGCCCCAACCATCTATAAGAATATTACCTGACTGCTTTGTGTCTCTGCCTTATAGTTGAGTTGATCCTGTAGGAAATTTTTGCGGATTTTCATTATTTAAAGTAGTTTTTCTATGAACCAGCTGTGGTCTGTAACTTGACAGTGTTAATACCAAAGAGCTATACCTTAATCATGGTTCATATACTCAACAAAGATATGACTTAACTCTAAAGATGGTTATGATTGTTATTTTACAGTATAGTATTTTTCTTTTTTCTTTTTTTTTTTTTTGTAGTTTATGAGATCCGAGTCTTTTTTTTTTTTTTTTTTTTTAAGGCTCCACTCTTGTTTCCCAGGCTGAAGTACAGAGGTGCAATCTCAGCTCACTGCAGCCTCTGCCTCTTGATATCATTCTGCCTCAGGTTCCCGAGCAGCTGGGATTACAGGCACGTAGCACCACACCCAGCTAATTTTGTATTTTTACACATTTTTGTTTTGTTTGAGTCTGGCTAGCGCCCAGGCTGGAGTGCAGTAGCACAGTTGACTCACTGCAACCTCCGCCTTCCAGGTTCAAGTGATTCTTCCGCCTCAGCCTCCCAAGTAGCTGGGATTACAGGCTAATGTTTGTAGAGATGGGGTTTTACTATGTTGGCCAGGCTGGTCTCAAACTCCTGACCTCAGGTGATCCGCCCACCTCGGCCTCCCAAAGTGCTGGGATGACAAGCACGAGCCACCATGCCCACCCAGTGTATTCTTAAACATTACTGTTGAGCCATATATATGACAATGGTGGACTTTGATGAATCTTTGCACATCTATAGTAAAATGCAATGCTACCTTCATTTTTTGTTGGTATGCTAAAGAAACTTTTTAAAGTATCTCACTTTTTTAAAAAAATTGGTTTGGTATTTTATGTGCTTATACATTTTTCCATAGTACTATAGATGATTTTAGTAATTAAATTTGACACTTTTGACAGAAAAACAGGTCAGTGAGTTCCTTGGGATCAAAAAGGGGTTGGTTGCAAATGGACAGGAGGGAATCGTTAGAGTGATTGTACAGTTGTTCTGCATCTTGATTATGGTATGATTATGCATTTGTCAAATCTTAACAGGATGAATTTTACTGAATGTAAAATCATACTTCAATAAATATGCCTTTAAAAACTTAACTAAAAATACAAAAATTATGGGCATTTAGAGATAACAGTAAAGGGAAAAATAAATAAATGAAAAAAATACAAAAATTAGCCAGGTGTGGTGGCGGGCACCTGTAATCTCAGCACTTTTGGAAGTTGAGGTGGGTGGATCACCTGAGGTCAGGAGTTCAAGACCAGCCGGACCAATATAGTGAAACCCCGTCTCTACTAAAAATAAAAAAATTAGCTGGGTGTGGTGGTAGGCACCTGTAGTCCCAGCTACTCAGGAGGCTGAGGCAGAAGGATCACTTGAACCCAGAAGGAGAAGGTTGTAGAGTGTCAAGATCGCGCCTCTGCCCTCCAGCCTGGTCGACGAGTGAAACTCAGTCTCAAAAAAAATAAACATGACAAGTTCAGATGCAGCGTGTGCTCCTAGAGAAAGAGAGTTTGTGCTCCACAACAACACGGGCGTGGTGACAGCCCTAGTCAGTCTTTGAGCTTTTCTTGCCCCAGCATTTCCTACATGCTCAAGGCTGACACGGACCACTAGGTCAGAGGACCTTCAGACATGAAGGAACCTGACAGATGAGAACAAGGGAGAACCCCACCCTGTCTGGGAGAGGACGAAGCAGCAGAGAGGCTGCGAGGACGAGTCAAGGGTCGTGGTGTGGGTAGATGACAAAGCTCACGTGCCTCCTGAGGCAGGGAGGCGTGTGCTGCGGTAAGTCCGCTGAGAATGCAGGCATCACTTAGCGCCGAGGAAACCAGCTTTCACTGAAACTAGATTTCACTACTGCAGATGACGGAGGCTAACAACAGAAATAACGTTGAATTATACAATAGTAAAGCTACCGTACAGCTATTTCTGGCTCAAGGGTAGTATCAGCTATTTGTGGAGCTCATCCAGATGTCTTAGAATTCTAGGTATCCCATATCTACTTGAGGACTGAATACAAACCCTAGGCTAGAATTAGAGCTGAGGGCCAGGAACGGCGGCTCACACCTGTAATCCCAGCACTTTGCGGGGGATGGGAGAGCCCCTCAAAGTCTTCCCAAATCGGCACATCTCTTAATCTGCTATAGAAATGGCGGCGGCCAGCCAAGCGTGGTAGCTCATGCTTGTAATCCCAGCACCGTGGGAGGCTGATGCAGGTGGATCACTTGAGGTCAGGAGTTGGAGACCAGCCTAGCCAACATGTGAAACCCCGTGTCTACTAAAAATACAAAAATTATCAGGGTGTGGTGGTGCATGCCTGTAATTTCAGCTACTTAAAAAGGTGAGGCAGGAGAATTGCTTGAACCCCGGAGGCCAAGGTTGCTGTGAGTCGAGATCCCACCAGCCTGGGCGACAGAGCAAGACTCTGTCTCAAAAAGAAAAAGAAAAGAATGGTGGCCTTTTCTGCTTGCTTCAGCAGCATATATACTAAAATTGGAACACTAAAAAGATTAGCATGGCCTCTGCTCAAGGATGACACTAAAATTTGTAAAGTGTCCCATAAAGCTTCAAGATTTTTAATTTTTTTTTTTTTTTAAAGAAAAGAGGCCAGTGCGGTGACTCATGCCTGTAATCACAGCACTTTGGGAGACTGAGGCAAGCAGATCAGGAGTTCGAGACCAGCCTGACCAACATGGTGAAACCCCATCTCTACTAAAAATACAAAAATTAGCTGGGCATGGTGGTACACGCCTGTAATTCCAGTTACCCAGGAGGCTGAGGCAGGAGAATCGCTTGAACCCAGTAGGTAGAGTTGCAGTGAGCCAAGATCTCGCCACTGCACTTCAGCCTGGATGACAGAGCAAGACTCCAGCTAAAAAAAAAAAAAAAAAAAAAAAGAATGGTGGCCAGCATATGTGGGGAGAAACTGGGTTTTAGAGGATGGGGCTAGTCTCTGCAGCACTTTCCAGTCTCTAGAGCTCAGGGAAGGTGTTATTTAAGATCTCAAAATTGCTGCTGACACTTTAGGAAAGGGCAAGCATCTCTCTCTCTACTATTTTGTTTGTGGTAAAAATGAACAATTCGCTCACGCCTGTAATCCCAGCACTTTGGGAGGCCGAGATGGGTGGTTCACAAGGTCAGGAGTTCAAGACCAGCCTGGCCAATATAGTGAAACCCCGTCTCTACTAAAAATACAAAAAAATTAGCTGGTCATGGTGGCAGGCACCTGTAATCCCAGCTACTTGGGAGGCTGAGGCAGGAGAATTGCTTGAACCCGGGAGGTGGAGGTTACAGTGAGCCGAGATCGTGCCACTGCACTCTAGCCTGGGTGACAGCCAGACTCCGTCTCAAAAAAAAAAAAAGAACAATTCCTAAATCCACAAAGAGAACCCAGAGTTATTAATGTACACACTATGTAAAGGTTTGAAGAGAAACCCATTTCAGGAGTCAGAAAAGAGCCAGAGGCCAGGCATAGTGGCTCGCACCTGTGATTCCAGCACTTTGGGGGCCAAGGTGGGAGGACTGCTTGAGCCCAGGAGTTTGAGACCAGCCTGGGCAACACAGGGAGACCCTGTCTCTATTTTATATATATATATATATATATATATATATATATATATATATATAATTTTTTTTTTAAAGATGGGGTTTCACCATATTGGTCAGGCTGGTTTCAAACTCCTGACCTCAGGTGATCCGCCCACCTCAGCCTCCCAAAGTGCTGGGATTACAGGCCTGAGCCACCGTGCCTGGCTTTTTTTTTTTTTTTTAAATAGAGATGAGGTTTCACCATGTTGGCCAGGCTGGTCTCGAACTCCTGACTTCAGGTGATCCGCCCACCTCAGCCTCCCAAAGTGCTGGGATTACAGGCGTGAGCCACCGCGCCTGGCCCTTGTCTCTGTTAATATTAAAGAAAAAAAAAAAGAACCAGGGAGTCCCCAAACAGCCTAGACTAGTTGGTGATCATCTTATCCCTCGGGTAGACAAGCAACGCCCTGAAA
Source organism: Cacajao melanocephalus (assembly GCA_963573385.1). Lineage (NCBI taxonomy): Eukaryota > Metazoa > Chordata > Mammalia > Primates > Pitheciidae > Cacajao > Cacajao melanocephalus. The sequence continues at coordinate 56,252 of CAUYLG010045569.1, read as the reverse complement.
CTGGCCTGTGTTGTCTGAGAAGGAAGATGGCAGATGACATGGCGGCCGTCAGGCTCCTGCTGCTTGTAAGGGGAGCCAGCGGCTCTGCCCTTCTTTACAGGTATACAAGACCCATCAGATCGTGTATATGCCACCACACCTGCTAATTTTTGTATTTTTAGTAGACACTACATTTCATATACTAAATTTAGGTATACAAGACCCGTCAGCTGAGGCACCCAGCCCAATGGAAGGCATGTCCCTGGGGAGCAGAGGGAATGGAACCATTATTCCAGTAGGAAAACTCTATAGGGGAACACAAAGAGGTACTCATCCAAGTGGATGCAGGTGAGCATATCACCTTGGATCCAGGCTTCTCTAAAGACCTGAGGAGCCTAATATATTATCTATTGCTATGTAACAAATGACCTCAAAATTTAGTGACTTCAAATTACAATAAACATTTTTTTTTGAGGTGGAGTTTCACTCTTGTTGCCCAGGCTGGAGTGCAATGTCATGATCTTGGCTCACTGCAACTTCCGCCTCCCAGGTTCAAATGATTCTCCTGCCTCAGCCTCCTGAGTAGCTGGGATTACAGGCATGTGCTACCACATCTGGCTAATTTTGTATTTTCAGTAGAGACAGGGTTTCTCCATGTTGGTCAGGCTGGTCTCAAACTCCCAACCTCAGGTGATCTGCCCACCTTGGCCTCCCAAAGTGCTGGGATTACAGGCATGTGCCACCATGCCCAGCTGACAATAAACATTTATTATCTTACATAATAAATTATCTCACATAGCTTCTGTGGGTAAGGAATTCTGGAGTAGCTGAGCTGGGTGGTTCTGGCAGTGCTCTCTTCAGGTTTTAGTGAAGATGTCAGTTGGGGCTGCAGAATCTGAATGTCTGGCTGGGGCTGGAAAGTCAGCGCTGGCCGTTGGCAGGAGGCCTCAGTTCCTTGCCACTTGGGTCTCGCCACAGAGCTGCTTGAGTGTTCTCATGACATGGCAGCTGGTTTTCCCCAGAGCAAGTGATGCAAGATGAAGCAAAATAAAAGCTTCAATGTTTTTTATGACCTCATCTTGAAAGTCTCACACTTCTGCCATATTTTCAGTAAAAGCAAGTCATTAAATCTGGCCCACCCAAAAGAGGAGAGAAATGAGGTATCATTTTGTTTCCTTTTTTATCACGGCTGCAGCCAAGAGAAGGAAGCATTTTTTGAAGAAAGGCATGTCAAACAATTTATAGATAATATATTTATTTATTATTATTTCTTGCTGTGTCACCCAGGCTGAAGTGCAGCGGCATAATGATAGCTCACTGCAAGCTTGAACTCCTGGATCGAGTGATTCTCCTGATGGCAGCAATAGCCGTTCTGGAGCGGCCACTGCCATCACACTGGCTGCAGCAGGGAGGCACGGCCAGGGCTACACACTGCACAGAGCCCATGGGAGCCAGAGACAAGTGAGGGCCCTGCCCCTTTCGAGTTTTGGGGCAGGAGCTCCCCAGGTGCAGCTGCAGCTGCCCACTTTGTGGCCTCACACTCCACATAGCAGGCAGGAGCCTTGCCCCCTCCCCATCTTGGGTGCAGCTGCAGCTGTGGACCTAGGCATCCTGCATTTTTGGGGACTGGGAAGGCCCTTCCAGCCCTCACAGGCTCATATGGCCTGGCTTCTCCCTGCTGTTGGCACCTGTTCCGATCTCCAGGCAAAGTCAGGGCCAAGCCTGGGTGCTGTCACATTCTGGTTGGGGTGCACATGCTTGAGGAAGTGCTAACACACCAGTTCCCTGCTGCCTCAGCAGCGTCCAGACTTTGGGTGCCAATAAGCATAAGCCAATGGGAGGCTGACGGCAGCTTGGTGCTGGCCTGCAGGTGCCTCTTGGCACCTATAGCCTGGGCACCATGAATGGCCGTAGGAGGCAGACAGGTTCCTGGGTGGAAGAGGACAAGTCCCTGGTGAAGCCCCACCTTCAGACCAGGGAGGGCCTGAAAGTTGGGGGCCAGGCTGCCATTTCCACAGACCAGGATGGGAACTTGTGGTGTCTTTTCCGGGCCTGCCCATGGCTGCCATGGGCCAATCAGTACATACTTCCTCCCCTCTGAGGCCCATAAAATGCCTGGGTTCAGCTAGAGCAGAGTGGACACAGGGACAACCAGCTACGAAGTGGAGCTACCCACTCCAGGGCCTCCTCTGAGCTATCCTGTCACTCAATAAAGCTCCTCTTCACCTTGCTCACCCTCCACTTGTCCACATGCCTCATTCTTCCTGGATGTAGGACAGGAACTTGGGACCTGCTGAGTGGGAGGGCTGAAACATGCCCCTTACTAACCACATTGTGGGTGAAGAGAAGAGCTGTGGCCCTGCAGGGATCCCAGACCTGGGAGCTCCCCAAGCCAGGGCTGTGACTCCCTCTTTGGGGCCTGGCAGTTCTTGGAATCACCAAGCTTTCAGATGCCACTGCATTTCCCGATGGCAGCTGTGGAAGATGCTTACGGTGTGCATGGTCCAGCCGCAGCCTCACAGAGAGCTGGCGCTGGTGCCAGCACCTGGAACTGTCTGCCCCACTGCAGCAGCCAGCATGCCTGACTGTGCGCATTGGCCAGACCCCACACTCGCTTGCTTACACACCCCCTCGCTGCTCCATGCCTGGCTTGGCCTTGGCAGACATGGGATACACGTTGGTAGCATGAGCTGAGTGCAATCTGCCAGGCTGAGTGGGCAAAATGAACCCAGAGGGCTTGAGCAAAACTTGGGGAAACGTGCCAACAGCCACAGAGTTTTCTGGCCAGAAAAGCAACACCCCAAGGATCCTGCAACACTCCCTCCTCACCCTCCCCAGAATATAGTTCCTGTAGCTGGGATTATAGGTGCTTGCCACCATGCCCAGCTGTTTTTTGTTTTTTGTTTTGTAGAGATGAGGGCTCTCTCTCTATGTGCCCAGGCAGGTCTGGAACTCTTGGCCTCAAGTGAGCCTCTCACCTCAGTCTTCTAGGCATAAGCCACCATGGCTGGCCAATAATATTTTTAAACCACCGTAGCCCTGAACTGCTTTGTAAGAGGGAGTTCCTTTTCTGTGTAATCAAATCTAGACAAATACGCAGATCCCATTATCATGAGGTGAGGGACTTGGATAAGAAGTAATTTCCTTTTCAATTATGCCCTATAACACAATCATGGCCAAAGAGAAAAATGCAGGAATCCACTGGGGGGTTCCGGGAAAGCTTTGCTTTGTCTTTCCCTGCTCTTGACTTAAGCAGTGGCCTGATGGCTGGAGCTACAAAAGCTATCCCACAGACGTGAGCAAAAGGCCAACAGTTACCTGCTCTGACATCGCTGAACCAGCACCAGCCTGTCCTCTTGCTATGTAAGAGAAATAGGCCGAGTGTGGGGGCTCACACCTGTAACACCAGCACTTTGGGAGGCCGAGGTGGGCAGATAACGAGGTCAAGAGATCAAGACCCTCCTGGCCAACATGGTGAAACCTCATCTCTACTAAAAATACAAAAGTTAGCTGGCGTGGTAGCTTGCACCTATAATTCCAGCTACACAGAAGGCTGAGGCAGGAGAATCATTTGAACCCAAGAGGTGGAGGCTGCAGGGAGCTGAGTTTGAGCCACTGCACTCCAGCCTGGCAACAGAGCGAGACTCCATCTCAAAAAAAAAAAAAAAAAAAAAGAGAGAAACAATCTAAATTACTAAAGCCTCTGGTGCTCAAATGCTCTGTTATTTGCGGCTAAAACCATTCCTAATTAATGCCATTGACATGGTAGCAGGTTAGGAGAAAAGGGAAGAAAGGAATCAATTGTCAGCTTTTGATTTCTTTTTTTGTAAGAGACAAGGTCTTCACGCTAGTTCTCTTCTGAAATAAATAAATAAATGAAAATGTTAAAAAATAAAAGACAACGTTTTGCTCTCTTTTTCAGGCTGGAGTGTGATGACATGATCATAGTTCACTGTAACCACCAACTTCTGGGCTCAAGTGATCCTTGCACCTCAGCCTGCTGAGTAGCCAGGAATACACGTGTGTACCACCCCACCTGCCCATCTAAAAATTTTTTTTGTAGAGACAAGTTCTCCTATGTTGCCCAGGCTAGAACTCCTGGCCTCAAGGCAGTCTCCTGCCTTGACCTCCCTAAGTGATGAGATTAGAGGTGTGAATCATAGCTTTTTCTTTTTTGTTTGTTTGTTTGAGACAGGGTCTCACTCTGTTACTGAGGCTGGAGATCATGGCTTACTGCAACCTCAACCTCCCCAAGGTCAAGCATCAGCCCCGAGTAGCTGGGACAACAGGTGCGCACCACCACGCTCAGCTAATTTTTGTATTTTTAGTAGAAACAGGGTTTTGTCATGTTGGCCAGGCTGGTCTATAGACTCCTGAGTTCAGGCAATCCACTCACCTCAGCCTCCCAAGTGCAAAGATTACTGGTGTTAGATATAGTGAACCCCAAGTTTCTCTTCAAAGAATCGGTATGTCAGTATGTTCAGCTCTCTTATTCTTCAATTCTCTATTTTAGTTTAACTTCCTTGTAGTTCCAGTAACAACTTCTCCACCGGTTCTAATCAGTAGTTCACATCTGTTCCCCTGGCCCCCAGCTCCATCCTGACTCATCCCGGTCACCTGCTCCAGTCACGTGCTCTGGTCACCTTCTTTGACCTAGGTCACCCCTCACTACCTGCTCTGACCCACCCATAACCGTCCTTCCCACCAAAACACCCACCCTGTGCCTCCAGCTCAGACCCCTGCTCTCTTTAAAAGAGCCAATCGGGATTAGTCTAACTTGCGCGGTCTAACCCTAACCAATAGGGGAACAACAGCAGTAGGGGCGACCCCCGTCAGGCATAAGTACCACTTCCCCCACTGTCATCCAAGTGTGCAGCCACCATTGCTCCATCCCTGAGACACACCTTCTATAGAAGTAAACTGCCTTGGTGAGAGAATTAAGACCTAAGCCTCAGGAGAGTCAAACAAAAACTCGAGCTATAGCCAGGTGCCTTGGATCATGTGTAGCCCAGTGCTCTGGGGGGCTGAGGTGGGAGAATCCCTTGAGGACAGGAGCTTGAGGCTGCAGTGAGCTGTGATGCTGAGGCAGGAGAATTGCTTGAACCCGGGAGGCGCAGGCTGCAGTGAGCTGAGATCACACCACTGCACTCCAGCCTGGGTGTCAGAGCCAGAGGCTACCTCAAAAAAAAAAAAAAAAAAAAAAAGGAAAGAAAATAAAAAGAAACTACACTTACGTTTTAGGAGGGTTCCGGCCCCACCCACAAACCTAATCTGGTGGCCTTTCATTAGTTTTACAAAGGCAGTTTTTGGTCCCTGAGCAAGGAGGGGGTTAGTTTTAGGAAGGGACTATTATCCTTGCTTTCAAGTCTAAGTGTAAACTAAAATTATCTCTTTTTAAAATTTTTAAACTTATTGTTATCATTATTACTATTTTTTTTTTTTTAGATAGAGCCTCACTCTGTTGTCCATGCTGGAGTACAGTGGCACAAACTGGGCTCACTGCAACCTCCGCCTCCTGGGTTCAAGCGATTCTCCTGCCTCAGCATCCTAAGTAGCTGGGATTACAGGCGCACGCCACCACACCTGGCTAAATTCTTGTATTTTTAGTAGACGGGGTTTCACCATGTTGGCCAGGCTGGTCTCGAACTCCTGATCTCGTGATCCACCCACCTCAGCCTCCCAAAGCACTGGGATTACAGGCGTGAGCCACCGTGCCCAGTCTCATTATTACTATTGAGACAGGGTCTCACTCCGTATAGCCCAGGCTGAGTGTAGTGGCTCAGTCACAGGTCACTGCAACCTGGACCTTCTGAGTGTAAGTGATCCTGAAACCACCATTGCAAAATTTTAGTGAAACAGTAAAAGGGATCTGACCTAACCAACTCCATCTTCCTTCTAACCTCCAGGCTGTCCTTGTTCATTCCTGGGCGTACTAACGTGGGAGGAACTTAGGTTACGTTTGAAACCAAAACGGTAACAGCTCTTTCCCAAAACAAACCCTCTTCTTGCCTGGGGAATAGACTGCCCTTGTAGGACTAACAAATTAGCCAAAAGATTATAGAAATTATAGTTTAGGAGTCATGAAGCTGGAGGCTATAAGATTCTGGGTTTTTGGCTGGGCGTGGTGGCTCACACCTGTAATCCAAGCACTTGGGAGGCCAAGGCAGGCAGATCACCTGAGGCCGAGTTCAAGACCAGCCTGACCAACATGGTGAAACCCCATCTCTAATAAAAATACAAAAATTAGCCAGATGTAGTGGTGTATACCTGTAATCCCAGTTTCCTGGGAGGCTGAGGCAAGAGAATATGCTTGAACCTGGGAGGTGGGCAGTGAACTGAAATCGTACCATTGCATTCTAGCCTGGGCGACAGAGAGAGACTCCATCTCAAAAAAAAAAAAAATCAAAAATCATAAGACAGAGGGCTCGGTGGCTCACGCCTGTAATCCCAGCACTTTGGGAGGCCGAAGTAGGCAGATCACCTGAGGTCAGGAGTTAGAGACGAGCTTGGCCAACGTGGCGAAACCCTGTCTCTACTAAAAATACAAAAATTAGCTGGGCGTGGTGGCCGGTGCCTGTAATCTCAGCTACTCATGAGGCTGAGGCAGGAGAATCACTTGAACTCGGGAGGCAGAGGTTGCATGAGTCGAAATCATGCCACTGCACTCCAGCCTGGGTGACAAAGCGAGACTCCATCTCAAAATAAAATAAATAAAATAAAATAAAAATACACTCACTAAATGAGCCAACAATTCCTCATGCAGGTGTTTTCCGAAGAGAAATGAAAACTTATGTTCATACAGAAACTTGCACATGAGTTTATAGTAGTTTTATTCATAATTGCCCCTAAGTGGAAATAACTCAAATGCCCTTCAACTGGGAAATGGATAAACAGACTGGGATACATCCCTATAGTGGAATGATACTCAGCAATGAAAAGGAGAAAAAGCAATGAAAAGGAAAAGGGAAAAACTACAGACGCAGGCACAGGCAACACCATGATGAATTTTAAATGCATTATGCTTAATGTAAGAAGCCAGACTCAAAAGTCTACTACACTCTGTTTAATTCCATTTATATAAAATTCTAGAAATAGCAAAAATCATAGGAACCTTAAACCAAAATATCAATTTTTAAATGTAATATTGGCAGATAGACGTTTTCAGTGACTGACATACTCATTTGCTACTTTCCTGGTATAAAAAAAGTTAAACATCAGTCGGAAGGGTTCTAGGTAAAGGCAGAATCAGAATGAAGGGAAGTGCAGGAATGTTTCGTGGTGCTCATAGTGAAGCTTTATGAATGGAGCAGATTTTGTTAATTGCCTAATTAACATTCATTCCCCTCCTCCTTTCTCTCTAAAAGCACCAAACTTTGGGGAGGTATTCACCTTCCTCCACAAAGCCATATGCTTTACTACACCAGTCATGTTTATCTCACATCTCTTGGCAGAGGCTGGTTTCGGAACAGAATTGTGACTCAATTCAGACTCAATTCAGATGAATTCTGAAGGAACGTCTCCCAAGAGACTTCTAGGAAATGTGTCCTTTCTCGCAGAAGAGATGAGATGATGCTTTTTCCTTTGCACGTTGTTGTACCTGAATGTGATGTTTCAAACTACTGCAGCTGTCTTGTGACCGAGACACTTTGCTCAAACACTGTCTGAACAAAGCTCAAACGCGTGGGAAAGTCTGGAGAATCAGAGAAGCAGAGCTGGAGCCCTGTGGTACTGCACAGAGGCTCTACCCTAACTTACCTTGCTATAAAGCTAGCTAAATTGGGTATTCCTGATACGACACCCAATACCCTAAACAACTTTATGTCTGTCTCACAATATAATATGTCTTTTTGGTTGTAGTAATATTGGCCCACCTGATAGATGCTGAAAAAATAACTGAAACATTTTTATTCTTCGGACTTTCTTTTTATATAATAATTGCTATGCACATCACCTCCCCAAACTGTCAATTCATTTTGTCCGGGTTCAAATCCCACTTTCACCTCTTACATTACAGATTATATATATATACATTTATATATATTTATATATATATATATATTTTTTTTTTTTGAGACAGTCTCTCTCTTGCCCAGCCTGGAGTGCAGTGGTGAGTTCTCAGTTCACTGCAACCTCTGCCTCCCAGGTTCCAGCGATTCGCATGCCTCAGCCTCCTGAGTAGCTGGGATTACAGGTGTGTGCTACCACGCCCAGCTAGTTTTTGTATTTTTAGTAGAGATGGGGTTTCTCCATGTTGGCCAGGCTGGTCTCGAACTCCTGGCCTCAAGTGATCCACCTGCCTCAGCCTTCCAAGCTGCTGGGATAACAGGAGTGAACCCCCGCGCCTGGCCAACGGATGCTGCTAATTTTAATGAAGTCAACTTCATTAGTTATGGCCATTGCAGTTTCTGATTTTATGTCTTCCTTAAAAAGTCTTCCTCTTTCTTGATCTGAACTTTCATGATCCACAGCTTCAAGGCTGTGCGGTTATGGCGTGTCCTCCGTGCATGGCATTTCCCGGGACACAGAGTGGATGGCATTTAAGTCGTGCAAAGCAGTTCCATTTGAAATCACTAGAATAAGCCCCTATATTTTCTTGTGGAAGTTGTCAAGTTTTGTTATTCTCATTTAAATCTGTAAGAAAAATGTAATTTATTTTTGTATCTGATTTGGGATTGGAATCCAATTTTACCTGGTCCCTGGGATATAGTCCATCCTTTGCTCCACTGGTTGGTAATGCCATGTCTGTCACAGTGTCTGTGTCTGTTTTTGGACTCTCTATTCTGTACTCTATTTGTTTACCCCTAACCAATACCACACAGTATGAGCAGTCTTAGTTACTACACCTTTACAATAATTCTTTTTTTTTTTTTTTTGAGACAGAGTCTCGTTCTGTCACCAGGTGCCAGGCTGGAGTGCAGTGGCATGATCTCAGCTCACTGCAACCTTTGCCTCCTGGTTTCAAGCAATTCTCCTGCCTCAGCCTCCTCAGTAGCTGGGACTACAGGTGCATGCCACCATGCCCAGCTAATTTTTGTATTTTTAATAGAGACAGGGTTTAACCATGTTGGCCAGGATGGTCTCGATCCCTTGACCTTGTGATCCACCTGCCTTGGCCTCCCAAAGTGCTGGGATTACAGGCATGAGCTACCTTGCCTGGCACCTAATTTTTGTACTTTTAGTAGAGACAGGGTTTCACCATGTTGGCCAGGCTGCTCTTGAGCTCCTGACCTCAAGTAATCCGCCTTGGCCTCCCAAAGTGCTGGGATTACAGGTGTGAGCTACTGCACCTGGCCTAAAAAATTTTTTTTTCTTTTTTTTGAGATGGAATCTTGCTCTGTCGCCCAGGCTGGAGTGCAGTGGTGCAATCTTGGCTCACTGTACCTTTCGCCCCTTGGGTTCAAGCGATTCTCCTGCCTCAGCCTCCCGAGTAGCTAGGATTATAGGTGCCCATCGCTGTACCCGGCTAATTTTTGTATTTTTAGTAGAGACAGGTTTCACCATGTTGGCCAGGCTGGTTTCAAACTCCTGACCTCAGGTGATCCACCCGCCTCAGCCTCTGAAAGTGCTGGGATTACAGGCATGAGGCACAGTGCCTGGCCTATAAAAATTCTTGATAAGAGGTAGGGCAAGACTCCTGTCCTTTTACTTCCAAAGTGTTTTGATTATTGTTGACTCTTGTGAATTTTAAATTAACCTTATTAAAATGCTTGAGAAACTCTGTGGGATTTCAATTGAAATTACGTTGAATTTATTGACTAATATATGGAAAACGGGCATCTTAATAATATTGAGTCTTTCCATACATAGATTTTTTTTTTTTTTTTTTTTTTTTTAAGATAGGGTCTCACTTCATCTCCCAGGCTGGAATGCAGCGGTACAGTCATGGCTCACTGAAGCTTCAACCTCCTGGGCTCAATCAATTCTCCCATCTTAGCCTCCCAGGTAGGTGGGACCACAAGTGTGTGCCACAATGCCCAAATAATTAAAAAAAAAATTGTGAGGGGGCTGGGCGTGGTGGTTCATGCCTGTAATCTCAGCACTTTGGGAGGCCAAGGTGGGTGGATCACAAGGTCAGGAGTTTGAGACCAGCCTGGCCAACATAGTGAAACCCCATCTCTACTAAAAATACAAAAATTAGCTGGGCATAGTGGTGTGCACCTGTAATCTCAGCTACTCAGGAGGCTGAGGCAGAAGAATCACTTGAACCTGGGAGGCAGAGGTTGTGGTGAGCCAAGATTGTGCCATTGCACTCCAGCCTGGGCGACAGAGTGAGACTCCGTCTCAAAAAAAAACCACCATTTTTTTTGTAGTAATGAGGTCTCACTGTTGCCCAGGCTGGTCTTGAAGGCCTGGCTTCAAGCAATGCTCTCACTTAAGCCTCCCAAAGAGTTGGGATTATAGGCATGAACCAAGGCGCCTGGCCCCTGAATATAGATTTTTAATTTAGTGCCTATTCTTGTCTTACTGCCATGGTTAGGAATAATATGGAGTAGACGTAATGATAGAGTGCATACTTGTTACTGACTTTAAATATCTAATTATTAAGTATGATGCTGTTCATGCTGCATTTTTGGTAGCTATATTTTATTAGATTAAGGAAGTTTCTTTATCTAGTTAAGGTTTTTTAAAAAATTGTGAATAGATACGCATTTATATCAATGTTTTTCCTGTATCTGGACAAATGAATCAAATGATTTCTCTTGTTTTACTATGGTGAATTACATTGAAAGAATTTTTGTCTTTTTTAAGCTGGAGTGTGCAGGGTGCAATTATAGCTTATTCAGCTTCAAACTCCTAGACAATTGGGCTCCAGTGATCCTCCCACCTCAGCCTCCTGGGTAGCTGGGATTACAGGAGTGAGCAACTGTGCCCAGTTTGTAAGAGCTTTTTACTGCAAAACTATGCTGGCATTCCTGAAGTGAACCCAATAAAAAAAATGTACATATATGTGTGAATATGTGGATTTCTAAATTCTGGTTTAAGGTACCTGTTTGAGTAACCATGAGTGAGGATGAGATGTTATTTATTATTTTGTTTGATTTGATATCAAGGTTATGCTACCCTTATAGAATGAGCTATTTGTCCCATTGTTCTTTGGAAGAATTTGCATAAGTTTGGGATAATCTATTTCGTAACTTTTTTGATAGCAATCTCCTGTAAAATCACTGAGGTCTGGTTATTTGTATGGCAGATTTAATATTGTTAATGGTCATGAGTCTATGCATAGTTGAGTCCTGTTTGGTTATTTTTTCTAGGAAACTGTCATTTATTTATTTTCTAATTCATCAGCATAAAATTATTCATAATATTCTCTTATTTTTCAAACTACTGCTGTATCTGCTATGTCTTTTTTTCATAATATTGTTTGTGTCTTTCTCTTTTTTCTTAAATATGTCAAAGGTTTTATTTATTTATTTATTTATTTGAGATGGGAGTCTTGCTCTATTGCCCAGGCTGAAGTGCAATGGTGTGATCTTGGCTCACTGCAACCTCTGCCTCCTGGGTTCAGGAGATTCTCCTGCCTCAGCCTCCCAAGCAGCGGGGATTACAGGCTTGCGCCATCATGCCCAGCCAATTTTTGTGTTTTTGTAGACGGGGTTTCACCACGTTGGTCAGGCTGGTCTCAAACTCCTGACCTCAGGTGATCTGCCTGCCTCGGTCTCCCAAAGTGCTGGGATGAGCCACCGCGCTCAGTCTATTTTTATATTTATTTATTTACTTATTGAGATGGAGTCTCGCTCATTCACCCAGGCTGGAGTGCAATGGCATGATCTCGGCTTACCACAAACTCCACCTCCTGGGTTTAAGTGATTCTCCTGCCTCAGCCTCCTGAGTAGCTGGGATTACACGCACCCACCAGCACGCCCAGCTAATTTTTGTATTTTTAGTAGAGACGGGGTTTCACCATGTTGATCAGACTGGTCTCAAACTTCTGACCTCAGGTGATCCGCCCGCCTGGGCCTCCCAAAGTGCTGGGATTATAGGCATGAGCCACCATGCCCAGCCTGCCAAAGGTTTTAAATATTATTTCAGAGAACGAGCTTTTGATTTCATGGATCTTCTCTTCTGTATTTTGTATTCTATTTTATCGATTTCTGCTCTTCATCATTTTTTTCTTCATATTTTTCCTGTCATATTTCCCTAGGTTTGCTGCATTGTTCCTTTATTAACCTCTGGATTAAATGTTGAACTACTTAGTTTCCAGTCTTCTTCTCTAACCTAATCAGTTAAGGTTATATATTTTCCTTTAGCTTCTGTTAAAACTCCACAAGTTTTGGGCCAGGCTCCATGGCTCACCCCTGTAATCCCAGCATTTTGGGAGGCCGAATTCCAAGTAGCCGGGATTACCAGCGGATCATTTGATGTAAGGAGCTCAAGACTAGCCTGGTCAACATGGTGAAACCCCATCTCCTCTAAAAATACAAAACTTAGCTGGCCATGGTAATATGCACTTGTACTCCCAGCTACTTGGGAGGCTCAGGCAGGAGAATCGCTTGAACCCAGGGGCAGAGGCTGGAGTGAGCCAGGCTCTTACCACTGCCCTCCAGTCTGGAGGACAGACAGAGACTATGTCTAAAAAAAACAAAGCAAAAAAAAAAAAAAAAAGACTCAAACAAACCAAAAGGCTCCACAAGTTTTGAAATGTATTTCTATGATCATTCTGTTTTAAATTTGTGCCCATCAACTTCCTCTTTTCCATCCTGCTGTCTGCCCCCAGGGCTGCCTGTAGGAGCTACTTCAAAGGGCTGCTTGCTGTGCCCTCTGTCTTCCATTTGGGTTTGACCAGCGAGGATTCCTGGCAGGAGACGGAAGAGGAGATGGAGGTCAGGGTATTTATTTCCCTGGGCTCCTTTCTGAGATTGCCTCAAGCAGCTTACGTCCCTTGACAGAAGGTCACTGCTTTTTTTTTTTTGGAGATGGAGTCTTGCTCTGCCACCTAGGCTGGAGTGCAAGGGCACCATCTCAGCTCACCACAACCTCTGCCTCCCGGGTTCAAGCGATTCTCCTGCCTCAGCCTCCTGAGTAGCTGGGACTACAGGCGTGCACGACCATGCCCAGCTAATTATTATATTTTTAGTAGAGACGGGGTTTCACCATGTTGGCCAGGATGGTCTTGATCTCTTGCCCTCAAGATCCGCCCGTCTCAGCCTCCCAAAGTGCTGGGATTACAGGCGTAAGCCACGCGCCTGGCTGATTTTGTATTTTTAGTAGAGATGGGATTTTACCATGTTGGCCAGGCTGGTTTGGAGCTCCTGACCTCAGGTGATCCCCGGGCCTCGGCCTCCCAAAGTGCCGGGATTACAGGTGTGAGCCACTGCGCCTGGTCAGTCCTTCATATTCTTTAATAATCCAAAAAGCTTTTCAAGGTTGTATTATTCATTAATTCTTTATTTTTTCCCATGCCCTGGTTATCCATGGAAACTCTCTCATTTTCTTCCCTTACTCCCCCCCTCCCACTATGAAATCTTTTTCGTCACTTGTCTCATTTTATCTTATTTTTTCAATTTCTTTCTTTCCTTTTTTGAGACGGAGTCTTGCTCTGTTGCCCAGGCTAGAGTGTGGCGGCGCCGTCTCGGCTCACTGCAACCTCTGCCTCCCGGGTTCAAGCGATTCTCCTGCCGCAGCCTCCCAAGTAGCTGGGACTACAGGCACCCGCCACTGCGCCCAACTAATTTTTTTCTTTTCAACAATTAGAGGAATTTAAAGAGGAACTAATTTTTGTATTTCTAGTAGAGACGGGGTTTCACCATCTTGGCCAGGCTGGTCTCAAACTCCTGACATCGTGATCCACTGGCCTTGGCCCAAAGTGCTGAGATTACAGGCGTGAGCCACGAAGCTGGGCCTTATTTTTTAATTCCTAAAAACTGCCTTCTGGAATTGTGGATGCTACCGCCTTTATCATATTTTCCTGCACTGTTAATCTAAAAATCACATCATTAAATCTGGATTATAAGACTGTGGAGCCAGGTGCAGTGGCTCAGGCCTGTAATCCCAGCACTCCCAAAGAGTCAGCTTTCTTTTTCATCAATCATGTCTTCTTTAAAATACAGCCCAGCTGGGCCTGGAGGCTCACACTTGTAATCCCAGCACTTTGGGAGGCTGAGGCAGGTGGATCACTTGAGGTTAGGAGTTCGAGACCAGCCTAGCCAACATGGTGAAACCCTGTCTCTTCTTAAAATGCAAAACTTAGCTGGGCTTGGTGGCGCATGCCTGTAATCACTGCTATTTGGGAGGCTGAGACAGGAGAGTCACTTAAACCCAGGAGTTGGCGGAGGTTGCAGTGAGCTGAGATCACGCCATTGCACTCCAGCCTGGGTGACAGAGTGAGACTCCCTGTCAAAAGAAAACAAAAACTACAGCTCTTGATTTGACATGGCTATTTCTTAATTCTCCCAAATAGCGTATTTACTCTTAGGATGTGTCAGTTCTCCAGATAACTCGTCCCATCTCTTATTGGACCATTTTCAAAAACTATGAAGATGCAAAACACGTGAGTGAAAGTTGGAAGGTGGGAGGCGAAAACAAACAGAATCACACGGAATCTTGTAACTTTGTTGGCAAGGTGGGGGGACATTAGATTTGAGTTCACCCCACTCGTGTGTTTTACAAAATAGTTAAAATTATTCAAGTACACACGAATATATTTTCTTTTTTCGAAATCTTTTTTTTCATTTTCTTTTCCTTTTTTTTTTTTTTTTTTTTTTTTTTTAGTAGAGTCTTGATATATTTCCCAGTCTGGTCTCAAACTGCTGGCCTCAAGCGATCCTCCCACCTCGGCCTCCCGAAGTGCTGGGATTACAGTCATGAGTCACCGCGCCAGGCCGATCATGTTTGCTTGAAAATAAAAAGAGAAATAAGAAACTCTAAGTCCCCAGTCGTTCTCCTCCCTGGCGTTTTGAGGACACTTTCCCGGTGTCCTTTCCATGTTTTCTTTCCTCTACTGCATAGACATCGTTTGTTTTGATACAAATGACATCTCTTAGGGTCTCGCTAAGACCCTAAGGGGAGACGTATTGTCCAGTGTATTGAAGGAAAGCGGACTAGACAGTCGCCATGAAAACCTACCGGGTGTCCGACCCTGCGCTAAGGGCTTTCTTTGGCACTTCCGGCGTTTCACTCGCCACAGTCGGTTAGCTGAGCATTCGTTTAGAGGCGGGGAGCGGGTACGGGAGGAGTCGCTTCGAAGCCAGGACGCAGGGTCTGCATGTCGCTGGGACCCGCAGGACCTAACAGTGCGGCGGGGCTGCAAAAAGGAACCAACGCTGTCATCGCAGTCGGCTCTGGCAGTGAGGCCTGCGAAGCCGACACGCGAACTGTCTGCGGGGACCCACGCTTCCCTCGGAATCTAGGAACGGACCCCGCGCCTGCGAGGCTGGCCCTGGAGCGCGGAGATGAGGCAGCGGCAGCGGCAGAAGGACGCGGGGAGCAGCGGCCACCGAGCAGCCAACCGGAGAGCGGGCGGCGCGCCGGCCCGGAGAGAAACGGCGCCTGCGCAGCCCGCGGGGGGCGGGGGGCGGGGCTTGGGGCGGCCAGTGCGTCTGCGCACAGCGCGCGGCGAAGTGGGGGAGGGCGGCCCGTGTGTGTCTGTGTTGTTGTTCGGCGGCGGCGGCGGCGGCGGCGGCGGCGGCGGTAAGATGGCTGCCCACGGGGGCTCCGCGGCGTCCTCGGCGCTGAAGGGGTTAATTCAACAGTTCACCGCCATCACCGGTAAGAGACGCGGTTACCGGAAGGTGGGGAGTGGGGTCCGCAGCGGGCGGCGGGTCTGCCCCGGGCTCCCCCTTACCTTCATGCATTCAGCCTTCGGGCTTTACCCGCAGCTGCCGTCCTCCCTCCTGAGGAAGAGGCGACGACGGCGTTGGGGGGTCTCCGGGTTCAGGCGGGAGACAGCCCCCGCACCCCCGACACCCTCGTTCTCGGTCTCCGGGCAGTGTGGAGGGAGATCCCCAACCCCCTCCCGTCCAGACCCGGGAATGGACCGAGTCCGTCCGCCCCCGCCGGCCCGCGGACCCGGGGGCGGGGGGAGTGGGGGGCCGCACCCGGGCCGCCGCCCTCCTCCTCCCCTTCCTCATCCTTCCTTCTCTGTGCAGCCCTGGGGTGCGGCGCATCTCCTCACCCCCTTTCCCTTTCTTCCCGGCCAGGTCGTTCTGCCCCGGTCCCCGGCCTGCCCTTCCCCTTTCTGGGCCCCTCGGAGCCATCGCCGTGGCCCTGGCGGGTTCGGGCCCTCCCGCCTTCACCGCGAGGCCGGTGGGTTCGGCAGAGCCTGTGCCCTTCCCGGGGGATAGGCCGCCAGAAGCGGGGGGTGCTGGGGAGGACCTGAGGGACTGAGGCTTTGAGGGAAGGATGAGGGGGAACCCCCAAGCTGAATGGGGGAGGCCTGGAGGAATCCTGGGTGGCGTTTCCCACCTCCCCATCATAAAATCAGAAAGACGGAGACGATGGCGCCGGGGCCTCCTGCCGATGAGATAGGGATGGCGGCAGAAACTTCTGTGAGAGAAAATCTGTTTCTGGGTGTCAGTATCCCCGAAACCCTAGGCCTAGGTTGTTCTCTCCCTTTGGACCCCTGCGAAGGGCACACGCAGATCCTCTTACCGCCTGGAGGAAAGGCCCTAAGCCATTCTGTGAATTCTCTGTGTCTTGTTTCTCTCTGAGGGTGCTGAACTTTTCTTGCATGAGTTATTAGAGGGCGGAGCAAATGATGAAGTTCTCTGTGGAGTGATTTGAGAGAAGAGTACTCCATGTGCCTGAGTGTAATTTCGCCGTTCTAGTTTGTCATTTTGGAAGGAGGTCAGAATGTTAGTTCTCTCTCTCAGCGGATCTATATTTTGTGATTTCTTAGATGCAGAGTATGTTTCCACTGTTAATGTTCTTAGAATTTAACGTAAGATCTGCTTAAGTAAAATTTTATATTGTTTTAACTACCACAGGTTGTATACTAGTTACTGCTTTGTTATTAAAGCTGGTTTTATTTTTTGCTTTACAATGATAACGAGATGTTTGACGCGTTGTTATCTAGCTTGTGGGCATGGAACATCAGGTCAAAGTTAGTGAAGTAAAATTTGTCATAAAATTGGGGTGAGGAATCATAGTATTTTTAAACTTTGTGATTGGGTTATATTGAAGATATAAAGGATTGGATTATTTATTTATTTATTTATTTATTGAGACAGAGTCTTGCTCTGTCGCCCAGACTGGAGTGCAGTGGTAGGATCTCGTCTCACTGCAGCCTCCGCCTCCCGGGTTCAAGCAGTTGTTCTCCTGTCTCAGCCTCCCGAGCAGCTGGGACTACAGGCGCACATCACCACGGCCAGCTAATTTTTTGTATTTTTATTAGAGACGGGGTTTCACCATATTGGCCAGAGTGGTCTTGAACTCCTGACCTCATGATCCACCTGCCTCGGCCTCCCAAAGTACTGGGATTACAGGTGTGAGCCACCGCGCCCGGCCAGGATTGGATGATTATATTAAATATATAAAAGATTTCCTAATCTCTAACATCATTGCTATGGAGAAGATTATTGTGTATATAAGTTAGTGTTGCTGCATTATGCTTATATAGAAAAATCTTTGCAGTGAATCTGAGAAGTATCATTATTAGTACTTTCTCTAGATTTCCTAGAGATGGTTTATGATGCTACTTGGGCCTGGTGCGGTGTCTCATGCCTCTAATCCTAGTGCTTTGAGAGACTGGCTGGAAATTCGCTTGAGATCTGGAGTTGGAGACCAGCCTGGGCAAAACATAGTGAGAACCCCATCTCTACAGAAAAAAAAAAGAGCTGGATGTAGTGGCACTGACCTGTAGTCCCAGCTACTGGGGAGGCTGAGGTGGGAGGATTGCTTTAGCCCAGGAGTTCAAGGCTGCAGTGAGGCCACTGCACTCCATCCCTGGCAAGAGAGCAAGACCATCTCTCCCCCCACCTCCCCCAAAAAAAAGAAAGAAAGAGAAAAAAGCCACTTCTTTTTGTTGTTGTTGTTGTTATTATTAGTTTGAGACAGAGTCTCCCTCTGTTGCCCAGGCTGGAGTGCAGTGGCATGATCTTGGCTCACTGAAACCTCCACCTCCCGAGTTCAAGCAATTCTCCTGTCGTATTAGCCTCCTGGGTAGCTGGAACTACATGCGTGTGCCACCAGGCCCAGGTAATTTTTCTATTTTATGGTAGAGGCGAGGTTTCATCATGTTGGCCTGGCTGGTCTCGAACTCCTGACCTCAAATGATCCACTCACCTCAGCCTCCCAAAGTAGTAGGATTACAGGCGTGAACCACCACACCCGGCCCTAAAAGCCACTTAATTAATTTTCAGTTTCTTGGCCGGGCCTGGTGGCTCATGCCTGTAACCCAGCACTTTGGGAGGCTGAGTGGGGCGAATCACCTGAGGTCAGGAGTTTGAGACCAGCCTGACCAACGTGGAGAAACCCTGTCTCTACTAAAAATACAAAATTAGCTCAGCGTGGTGTCTCATGCATGTCATTCCAGCTACTTGCGGGGGCGGGGGCTGAGGCAGGAGAAATGCTTGAACCAGGGAAGCGGAGGTTTCGGTGAGCTGAGGTCGCACCACTGCACTCCAGCCTGGACAAGAGCGAAACTCCGTCTTTCAGTTTCCTAGGCTAATTACTACTCTTCAGAAACTCTGATTGGTTTAACCCCACTTCTTCTGTTGCAACATTTTTATTAGTTATACACAAAAACCAAAATGTGATGAGATTGACTCACTTAATTGCCTTAATTCTGTTTCTCTTCGTCCACACAGCTTGATTGCTGGATGGAGTTGGAGTCCCTCAATCAGTAGACAATGGTATTTGAAAATCTACAGAAGGGAAAAATACCTTAGTTGTTCTTGAAATATCGTGAATTTCTGTTGATAATTTTTGGGATTCTTTTTATAAGGTAGTGATTAACTATTAGAAACAGATGATTTCTTTTTGCTTTTTTACATGTCCTAAAAAGAAATTTTTGGGGTTCTCTCCACATGTTTAAATTATAGTATTTATGATTTAAAGGTATTTGATATTTATTCATTGCTGGATGAATTATGGTGATAATAGCTTATGCTCTGATTTCAAAAAGGCTTTACTTGGAAGCTCAACATTCTTGTAAAAACAAATGCATCATCAAAAATGTGAGTCCTTATTCCTCAGGCAGGAGCAAAAATAAGAAAAAGAAAAAAATAAAAATAAATGTCTTACCCTTTTTTTTGGCATTTAGAAATAGAAGGGAAAATTGAAAGACTTTACAACAGTCTTATTTTTTGCTGAATAGGACAGATATCTCTCTGATTCAGTGAGTATAAAATAATGACTGATTTTTTATTTTTATTTTTTTTGAGAGGTGGAGGTCTCTCTTTGTTGTCCAGGCTGTTCTCCAACTTCTGGGCTCAGCCATCCACTTGCCACAGCCTTCCCAGTAGCTGGGGCTACAGGTGCACATCACTGTGCCTGCTTCAGTAATGGCTGATTTTAAAGAAGAGATTATTAAAAAGAATATCATACTTTTTTTCTTTAGACAGGGTCTTAACTGTCACCCACATTGGCGTGCAGTAGTATGATAACGGCTCACTGCAGCCTCCTCGCCTTGGGCTTGGGTGATTCTCCCACCTCAGCCTCTAGGGTAACTTTTTGTATTTTTTGAAGAGACTGGGTCTCACTTTGTTGTCCACGCTGGTCTCAAACTCCTGGGCTCAAGCAATCTACCCACCTTGGTCTCCCAAAGTCCTGGGATTACAGGCAAGGGCGACTGTGCTTGGCTGAAATAATTTTGATAAAAGGGAAAAAACTAATCCTTCTTCTCACAACAGCAATATTTATTTCACATATTAACTTCCACTTCTTGTTTATATACTTATGTTCACATTGTAGATGATAGTATATACAATTTCTGAGATTTCTTTCTTTTTTTTTTTTTTTTTTTTAAAGACAGTCTTGTTCTGTCACCCAGGCTGGAGTACAGTGGCACAATCATAGCTCGATGCATCCTTTACTGCCTGGGCTCAAGTGATCCTCCTGCCTCAGCCTCCAGAGCAGTTAGGACTACAGGCATGTGCCACCATGCCCAGCTAAAATACTGAAATTTTCACTTAACCTTATGCCATAAACATTTTTTGCACGTGGTCAAACTGGTAAGCAGGGGGCCAAGAGAAGTTATGTCCTTTGAAGTAACCACATTCATTGAGAAGCTGTATATATATATCATGGTTTACCGTTGATGCTTGCTTTTGAGACAGAATTTCGCTTTGTCACCTGGGCTAGAGGGCAGTGACGTGATCTCAGCTCACTGCTGCCTCTGCTTCCCAGGTTCAAGCAATTCTGCCTCAGCCTCCCGAGTAGCTGGGATTATAGGCTCAAGTCACCATGCCGGGCTTTGTATTTTTAATAGAGATGGAGTTTCACCATGTTGGCCAAGCTCGTCTCGAACTGACCTCGAGTGATCCGCCCAGCTCGGCCTCCCAGAGTGCTGGGATTACAGGCGTGAGCCATCGCGCCCATCCCCACTGATGTTTTCGGTGTCATTTAAAGCTACTTAAGAAAATCAGTCTTGTTACTTTTATAGTCATTCCACATTTTACAATACTACTGTTTGATCTCCCCTGCTATTTATTATACATGGCTTTGAATTACTGTTAAACACTTTCAGAAGTCATTCAGTTCTCAAAAGATGAAAATATGCGGCTGGATCTATTCTGAAGGAGCAATTTTTAAAACTGTTTTCAGGCTGGGCGCAGTGGCTCACGCCTTTAATCCCAGCACTTTGGGAGGCCAAGGCAGGCAGATCACTGGAGGTCGGGTGTTTGAGACCAGCTTGGTGAACATGGTGAAACCCTGTCTCTCCAAAAAATACAAAAATTAGCTGGGCATGGTGGTGCATGTCTGTAGTCCCAGCTACTCAGGAGGCTGAGGCAAGAGAATCTCGTGAACCCAGGAGACAGAGGTTGAAGTGAGCTGATATTGTACCACTGCACTGCAGCCTGGGCGACAGAGTGAGACTCCAAGAATGAATGAATGAATGAATGAATGAATGTAAAAATGTTTTGAGCCATGGCAGTATTCCATTAGCACCAACTTTGGACTGACATCCACCATAGTGCACATGTGTAATCAGAACAATTCATGGAGTGAAGGTGAGGGACGCATAGACACTATAGAACAGGGGAAAAATAAACTAGCACTCAGAAGGTAAGGACAAATGTGAGGGCATAGAAAGTGGAGGCTGAGAAGAGTGTAGGAGAATTTCACAGAGCCCCGTGCAGAGTGGCAATTACATACTTCAGAAAATTATAGAACCTCAGTTGTAGAAGAGACCTTAATCTTCCTCTCAAATTGTTGAATGAGTGCATGTTTATTATAAAAATTAGGAACTGTCATGTTTGTAGTGTTTAGCTTTGTGGCCAGTTTCCATTCATATTCTTTATATAGAACATTTCCTTTCTCTTGGGTTAATACTAAAATGTGATTAAGTTCTCTCTGTCTGAAAACATGGTCACAATATTCTAGATGTTAAGAGAAAACTTCAGGAATTTTAAGTATAGTTTCAATAGGTGATAACGAAGTTTCACCTTTTTTTTTTTTTGAGATGGAGTCTTGCCCTGTCACCTGGGCTGGAGTGCAGTGGCGTGATCTTGGCTCACTGCAACCTCCATCTCCCCGGTTCAAGCCATTCTCCTGCCTCAGCCTTCTGAGCACCTGGGACCACAGACGCAAACCACCAAGCCCGGCTAAATTTTTGTATTTTTAATGGAGATGGGCTTTCACCTTGTTGGCCACACTGGTCTCAAACTCTTGACCTTAGATGATCTGCCCACCTTGGCCTCCCAAAGTGCTGGGATTACAGGCATGAGCCACTGCGCCCAGCTCATTATTTGTTGATAGACTGCCAGGCATGGTTCACATCTTAAGGGTACAACTTTGACCAAGGCATGGTGTTTGTCCTCAGGAAGCTTAAAGGCTAACAGGAAGAGACACATGAATAGATACAGAATACAGTGAGAGAATGGTAAGGAGCAAATATGGGAGCGCAAAAGAGGGAGGTCAAGAAAGCCTTCCCAAAGAAATAATTTTTTATCTAAAATCTGGAAGAGACATGTTTCTGGCAGGAGGAACATGTGCAGAGACTTGGAGGAGAACTGGACAGATATAAATACAGACAGAGATGAGAGGGGAGACAGTAGGTTAAGGGAGTTGATCACTTCAAATGAATAAAGCATAGGTAGTGCAACAAATGGAGCTCAAGAGATCAATGGGAGGTTGGAGTGGGCCTCGTAAGCCATGTTAAAAAAATCTTGGCTTTGGCCGGGCACAGTGGCTCATGCTTGTAATCCTAACACTTTGGGAGGCCAAGGTGGGCGAATTGCCTGAGCTCAGGAGTTCGAAACCAGCCTGGGCAATATGGCGAAACCCCGTCTCTACTAAAAAGACAAAAAAAATTAGCCAGGTGTGGCAGCATGCACTTGTAGTCCCAGCTACTCAGGAGGCTGAGGCAGGAGAATTGCTTGAACCTTGGAGGTAGAGATTGCGGTGAGCCAAGATCATGCCAGTGCACTCCAGCCTGGGTGACAGAGTGAGACTCCGTCTCCAAAAAGAAAAAAATCTTGTCTTTATTCTGAGAATAATGGGGAGTCAAGGGTTTTAATTAGAGGAGTGAGACCAGCCACTGTGCGCTTTGGGAGGCTGGGGTGGGAGGATCCCTTAAGGCCAGGAGATTGAGATCAGCCTGGGCAACGTAGTGAGATCCCATCTCTACAAAATATATTAAAAAGTTATTTTCTTTGACATGTACAGGTACAGTTTTCATTAAAAAATTTCTTGAAGGAGTTACATCTGATTTGGCTTGCCTTTTGTTTTAAGAGTTACTTGGCTGTAGTGGGGAAGACATGGCAGCCAAGAGAGCAGCGGAAGGGTGTTGTACTAACCCAAGAAAGGTAGATAGCGGTGTCCTGAAGAAGTCAGTGGTGGAGACGTGGACTCTGAAAGATATGGGAAGAAATCAAAGTCAAAATGAAGCTTAGGATTCTGTTTTGGACATCTAGGCATATAACAGTGCTATTTATGCAGGTATGGAATAGCAGAAGAGGTGTGGGGAAAAGTTGGTTAGTTCAATTTTGGATGAGTTAAGTTGTGGCTAATGGGACTTCCAAATGGAGCTATTCAAACAGATGAATATTTGGGTCTAGAAAGAGGAGTGAGAAATCTGTCATATTGATGGCAGTTAAAGTTACAAAAATGGGTAAGGTGAGGCCCAGTGGCTCACACCTGTAATCCCAGTACTTTGGGAGGCCAAAGAGGAAGGATTGCTTGAGGCCAGAAGTTCAAGACCAGCTTGGGAAACATAGCAAAGACCTCGTTTTTACAAAAAGTAAAAAAAATTAACTGGGCCTGGTGGTGCGTGCCTGTAATCCTGGTTGCTCGGAAGGTTGACTTGGGAAGATTGCCTGAGCCCAGAACTTTAAGGCTGCAATGAGCTATGCTGGTGTCACTACACTCCAGCCTGGGTGACAGAGAGAGACCTTGTCTCTTTAAAAAAAAAAAAAAAAAAAATTAGGAAAAAAGAAAGGATGGCATCTTGCAGGAGAGTGTAGTATGAGAAATAGTGACTCCAGGACCCAATGCTGAAGGAACATCAACATCTGGGGGACTGCAAAGAAGGAAGTGCAGAGAAGCCTCAGTAAAAACCAAAGAGGTAGGAGGAAGACCAGGAGAATATGATGGCACCTAAAACATCAGGAGTGGCCAGGCTCGAGGGCTCACGCCTGTAATCCCAGCACTTTGGGAGGCCGAGGTAGGTGGATCATGAGGTCAGGAGATCGAGACCAACCTGGCCAACGTGGTGAAATCCATCTGTACTAAAAATACAAAAACTTAGCCAGGCGTGGTGGCATGTACCTGTAGTCCCAGCTACTTAGGAGGCTGAGGCAAGAGAATTGCTTGAACCCAGAAGGCAGAGGTTGCAGTGAGCTGAGATCACGCCACTGCACTCCAGCCTGGGCGACAGAGCGAGACTCTGTCTCAAAAAAAACATCAGGAATAGCCAGGCAAGGTGGCTCATACCTGTAATCCCAGCACTTTGGGAGGCCAAGGCGGGTGGATCATCTGAGGTCAGGAGTTCGAGACCAGTCTGGCCAATACGGTGAAACCCCGTCTCTACTAAACTGCAAAAAATTAGTCGGGCGTGGTGGCGGGCACCTGTAATCCTCACTACTTGGGAGGCTGATGCAGGAGAATCACCGGATCCAGGAGGCAGAAGTTGCGGTGAGCCAAGATTGCAGCATTACACTCTAGCCTGGGCAAGAGAGTATGACTCTGTCTCAAAAAATAAAAATAAAAAAGTGAAAAATTATTTGGTAAATGGAATAATTACTCCCTAATTTTTCCTTTGTTTAGCTAACCCAATTTAACTTCGAGATGACTCTCTTCTTCTGTTTCTCTGGTACTTCAGAATCTTAGGAGTTGATAAAATTCATATATGTAGCTGGGCGCGGTGGCTCACTCCTATAATTCCAGCACTTTGGGAGGTCAAGGAGGGTGGATCACGGGGTCAGGAGTTCGAGACCAGCCTGGCCAACATGGCGAAACCTTGTCTCTACTAAAAATACAAAAATCAGCTGGTCACGGGGGCAGGGCCTATAATCCCAGGTACTCAGGAGCCTGAAGCAGGAGAATCTCTTGAACCCAGGAGGTGGAGGTTGCAGTGAGCTGAGGTCACGCCACTGCACTCCAGCCTGGGCAACGGAGCGAGACTCCGTCTCAGAAAAAAAAAAATTCACATCTGTGCAGGACTTTAAGTGCTCTGAGGTACTTTGGGTTTATCCACTCACCCTGTCAGGTGGATAAGTCAGTTGGGGGTTGGAGGCCAGGCAGGTAAGCAACTGGTCTCCAACACTGGGACTGTCCTGCTATGCCCCACCCTGTGTTTCCTGAGGCTCTGAGCCGAGTTCCCGGCCTCTGCCATGTCCCCGCTCTTCCATGCCCCACCTCCACAGTTTCTCAAGAAAGCAGTGAAGCCAGCCGGCACCTGATGGTCAGGCAGGAGGGGAACAGGTACCCCAAGGCCCATCACAGCCAGGAAGAGACACAGTGGCCAGGCCACAGTCTGGAGCGGGTGAGGGGGGGCAGCTCCACCCATTCCAGTGGGATCGCTGACCCTGCAGCTCCAGAGAGGGTCCACTGGCCCACACAGGCCCTGTCCACATACTCCTCCAGGGACCAGCTTGTTGGAGGGCTTGTTGCCAGTGTTCTTGTACATGGTAGATGCTCAGTAAATGTTTGCTGGCATGAAAACATTTACAAATTACAGTGGCCTGCCAGTTTAGCCCACGTGCTTGGCCTTCCGCCCTCCCTAGGGCAGCTGTACCTCAGATCCTTGTGGTAGAGATGATCCCCAGACCAGGTGGTGACAGGTCCCACTAGGTTGGGCTGTGGTGTCCTCTGGCTGTGGCTTGGTCAGGCTGGCGTGCAGCCAGGCAAGGACTTGGTGGGCTGGGCTGCCTATAGCCTAATCTGTTTTTAGTCTCCTGTTTTCCAGAATGTCATGTAAGTGGAATCACAGTATGTAGTGTTTTTGACTCTGGCTTCTTGTTCTTAGACTGTTGCGTTTGAGATTCATTCATGTTGTCGTGGTTAGTAGTTCCTTCCTATTTATTGGGGAATAGTACACCATTGTATGGTTATACTGTGCTTTGTTTATGCAACTGTCAAATGAAGGACACTTTCCACTTTGGGGACATTATAAATAAAGCTGCCAAAAACATTAGTGTACAAGTGTGCAAATATCTTTTGATAAATACCTAGGAGTGTGTTTATTGGATCATATAATAATAGTTATATAAACTTTCTAAGAAACTGACAAATAATCTGTTACTTTTAAGTATAGTGACTTTCCAAAGTGACTTTGAGAGGCTAATGCAGGAGGATTGCTGGAGGCCAGGAGTTTGACACCAGCCAGGACAACAAAGCGAGACCCCTGGCCAGGTGTGGTGGCTCACGCCTGTAATCCTAGCACTTTGGGAGGCCGAGGCAGGTGGACCACAAGGTCAGGAGTTCAAGACCAGCCTGGCCAGTATGGTGGAACCCCATCTCTACTAAAAATACAAAAATTAGCTGGGCATGGTGGCAGGTGTCTGTAGTCCCAAGCTAGTCGGGAGGCTGAGGCAGGAGAATTGCTGGAACCTAGGAGGCTGAGGTTGCAGTGAGCCAAGACTGCACCACTGCTCTCCAGCCTGGGTGGCAGAGTGAGACTCCATCTCAAAAAAAAAAAAATAAATAAATAAATAATAAAAGACAATTCCAATTGTTCTGCATTCTTGTCAGCATTTGGTATTTTTAGTTGTCTTTTTTTTTTTTTTTTTTTTTTTTTTTTGAGACAAGATCTCACTCTCTGGCCCAGGGTAGAGTACAGCTATGTTATCATAGCTTACTGCAGCCTCAAGCTCCTGGGATCAAGGGATCCTCCTGCCTCAGCCTACTGAGTAGCTGGGACACAAGCACACACCACCATGCCCAGCTAATTTTTTATTTTCCATATAGATGAGGTCTCCCTATGTTTCCCAGGCTGGTCTCAAACTCCTGCCTTGGACTCCCAGAGTGCTGGGTTTACAGGTGTGAACCTCCACCCCTGGCTTTTTTTTTTTTTTAAATGGACTCTTGCACTGTCACCCAGGCTGTAATGCAGTGGTGTGATTTCTGCTCACTGCAACGTCTGCCTCAGCCTCCCAAGTAGCTGAGACTATAGGCACGCACGACCATACTTGGCTAATTTTTGTATTTTTACTAAAGACAGGGTTTCACCATGTTGGCTAGGCTGGCCTCCTGGCCTCAGGTGATCTGCCCGCCTCGACTTCCCAAAGTGCTGGGATTAAGGGCGCGAGCCACCACATCCGGCCATTTTTTTAAGCCATTTCAATAAATGTGTAATGGTATGTCATTGTGGTCTCAATTTGCATTTCTCAAGTGACTAATGATATGGAGCATTTTTCATGTGATAACTTACTATCCATAAATCTTTCAAGCTCCAACTTTTAATTATTAGATTCAACAGGCATGAACTTACTCTATCAGATTGCTATAAAAGTTTCTGAGTACTTCAACTGAAACTTGTATTATTTATCTTGTCACAGGCTGGTAAGAGACGACTGGCCTGAGGACTCCCATTTGGGTGGCACTGGTCTAGGCAGTGGGGGGGCAGGGACTAGAACTCTGGCATCTTTGCTCCTGGGTCCATGCATTTTCCACCGTTATAACTGCTTCCCTTGTCATTGTTTCCTTGTTTGAACTAAGAGTATTTACCTTATCTGTCCTCTCACTTATTAATTTGATTTGTCTATACTCAGGTTTTTTGGGGGTTTTTTTTGGTATGCATTGAAAAATGTTTTCAATATTTGAAAGCTTAACAGCTCCAGGGTTAGAGACTGATGAGGTTAAAATTTCAGCTTATTTCTCACAACTATCATCCACTCCCATATCCTTGGTTAATAGTTCAGCTTAATTTGGTATCATTGCTGGGGAAAATGTAGAACCAAAAAGTAACTTCTTTTCCCTATCATTTCTGTAGAGGGATTGATATATATATATATATATATATATCTTTTGAAATGGAGTCTCACTCTGTCGCCCAGGCTGGAGTGAAGTGGCACTATCTCGGCTCATAGCAACCTCTGCCCCCTGGGTTCAAGCAGTTTTCCTGCCTCAGCCTCCCAAGTAGCTGGGATTACAGGCACCTGCCACCCCACCTGGCTGATTTCTGTATTTTTAGTAGAGACAGGGTTTCATCATCTTGGCCAGGCTGGTCTTGATCTCCTGACCTTGTGATTCTACCCTCCTCACCCTCCCAAAGTGCTGGGATTACAGGCGTGAGCCACATCGCCCAGCCTATTATTATTGTTTTCAAAAATCTTTGTGACTGCTATACTTTGGTCTCTTGACGGTAGTGAAGAGATTATCTCTATCCTTCTTTTGGCACTGAAAGTAGTGTTTAATATGCGTTAGTGTATAAACTAAAAGGTGGCAGCATGAAAATGGCCACTCATAAGTTGTGTGCCTCAGCTGCGTTAAGTAATGCCCTTTGGTGCCATTAATTAGCAAGTGTAAAGCAGATGTGGAAAAGAACAGATAAAGGGTGTTTTAGAAGGGGGTTTATGCGGTGAGAAACAAAAGTAGAGCCCCTGCTGTGGAGTATAGATGCCTAGATTAGATTAAGCTATCCTGCTGCCACCTGCAATATTGGCGCCTCAAAATAAGCCCCTCACCTTTCCCTCCCGCCTTTTTTTGAGTTGGAGTCTTGCCCTGTCCCCCTAGACTGGAGTGCGAAGGCACGATTTTGGCTCAGTACAACTTCCGTCTCCTGGGGTCAAACGACTCTCCTGTCTCAGCCTCACCAGTAGCTAGGATTAACAAGCATGCTTCACCATGCCCACCTCATTTTTTTTGCACTTACAGTAGAGACAGGGTTTTGCCATATTAGTCAGGCTGGTCTTACTCCTGACCTCAGGTGATCCACCGGCATCAGTCTCCCAAAGTGCTAGAATTACAGACGTGAGCCACGGAGCCTGGCCCCAGTAAGCTCGTTTTTAACAAGTTTGCAAATAATTTAAATCTGTTAACTTGTCAAACTTGTTTTGTTACCCACCCTTTAAAAAAAAAAAGATATGTTCTAACTGTAGTAAGAAAGAAGTCCAAATTATTTACAGCTTATCCATCAGAAATTGTTAAGCACCTCTGGGGTGTGTAGGTAAACTGTGTAACTTCACTCGGCTTGTTTATTACTGTTCCTTCCCTTACATCATGTAGCCCTCCTTCCTCTTCTCTTCCCTTTCAGTTAACCTTCTTCATATTTCTCTGTGTAGCTCAGTAGTAGTGTTATTGGCATTTACAGTAGGACTATTCCATCCATTCCAGAAGTTTAACACTTGTATTAATGCTTTGACTGCTGACAAATTACCGCAAATTGTGTGGTTTAACACACATTGATTGTGTTATGGTGCTGGAGGCCAGAGACTGAAATGAAGGTTTGAGCAGTCTTTTAGGGGACATATTTCAGTCTACCACATCACCCCTGACTTCTCTCCACGAAATACTGTCCCTGACTCCCCAGGCATGAAACACCAAAAATGGTCTCTCACGTTACTGAATGCCTCTAATGCTTAGACGCTGAGAACCACTGGAACCTTTAATTATCTTTCAGTTAGCTCCTGTTTCTAAAGTGATTCACTAAGTGATACGCTAAGAATGGCTGATTATACAGGAACAGATGGCTTAGTTTGGCTTTGTTTAAGAAAGTGAGTGGCGTACTTTGCTTCATGGACTTCTTTCTAGCACTACCTTTGTTCAGACTTACCAACATTTAGCATGTACTTCCTTTTTAAAAAATCTGCATGTGTAGAGGCACTTTTTTTTTTTTTTAGATGGAGTCTTGATCTGTCACCAGGCTGGAGTGTAATGGCATCATCTGGCTCGCTGCAACCTCCGCCTCCGAGGTTCAAGCCATTCTCCTGCCTTCTGCCTCAGCTTCTTGAGTAGCTGGTACTACAGGCACGCACCACCATGCCCAGCTAATTTTTGTATTTTTAGAAGTGATGGGGTTTCACCATGTTGGCCAGGATGGTCTTGATCTCTTGACCTCGTGATCTGTTTGCCTAGGCCTCCCAAGTGCTGGGATTACAGGTGTGAGCCACTGCGCCTGGCCCACTTTTTTTGGAAAGCTCGTGGAGGTCACTATATCCTGACAGACTCCAAAGATGGAAGTCATCCTGTCAGATTGTTTGTTTATTTATTTGTTTAGAGATAGGGCCTTGCTCTGTTGCCCAGGCTGGAGTGCAGTGGCGTAATCTTGGCTCACAGCAGCCTACACCTCCTGGGTTCAAGTGATTCTTCCACCTCAGCTTCCCTAGTAGCTGGAACTACAGATGCCCACTACCACTCCTGGCTAATTTTGGTTATTTTTAGTAGAGATGGGGTTTCGCCATATTGGCCAGGCTGGTCTCCAACTCCTGGCCTCAAGTGATCTGCGCACTTCGGCCTCACAAAGTGCTGGGACTACAGGCGTGAGCCACCACACCCGACCTCAGATTGTTACCAGTGGTGTGGTAGCACCGTCTCAGGAATATGCTCCCTAAAGATTAGGTTCTCGCATTAAATGATTGTAGACAGGGTGGCAAAATAGTCTTTCCCCATCATCCTCTAACTCTGGACCCTGAGTGTTGACATCATCTGCCCCCAAATATTGCAGGTGTTATTTCCTTTACTATAGTTTTATTTTTTGTGTGTTATAAAGTCATTCTCTGTAGAATGCTTTTAATAAATTCTCTTTTAATGTTAAGCTCTATAGACCTGTGGATCTTAGACATTTTGGAATGCATATTACTGTTTAGTTTTCTACTGCCTCTATGTCAGCTCTCAGTGTTTCTCAGTCACACTGGAGTGCTGTTACAGACTTCTTTGAAGCAGATCCCCTTTCATGTATCATTTTGTTCTCTATGCATACCATTCACTTTTTTCTAGTGTAATAGTTTTTTTTTGGTGTCTTCATTGTACTGCTTTTTAAAAAAATGAGTGTTTAACTCGAGCGAGACACATGTTCATAGCATCAGATGAGTGAGAAAAAGAAAACTGAGATGTCTTTCTCTGCCTATTCACTGTCTGTCAAAAATATATTTCCCCATAAGCTGTGTATATTCACACTTTATACTTCCATGTCATTTGTGTACATATAGAGTACTATAAACTTAGGACAGTCTTTTTTCCCTCTCTCCCTCCTTTCCTCCCTCCCTCCTTCCCTCCCTCCCTCCTTCCCTCCCTCTGCTCACAGCAACTTCTGCCTCTTGGGTTTCAGCGATTCTCCCCACCACCCCCAGCCTCCTGAGTAGTTGGGATTATAGGCTCCCACCATCAAACCTAGCTAATTTTGTATTTTTAGTAGAGACTGGGTTTCACATGTTGTTCAGGCTGGTATTGCACTCCTGACCTCAGGTGATCCACCTGACTCTGCCTCCCAAAGTGGTGGGATTACAGGTGTGAACCACTGCACCTGGCCCGTCTTTATTAATAGCTAACTGATAATTAAAAGGTGTCCCAAGTTCTTTAATGTGAATTTTCTGTTTTTTTTTTTTTTTTTTTTTTTTTAAAGACAGGATTTTGCTGTATCACCCAGGTTGGAGTGGTGTGATCATAGCTCACAGCAGCTTCAAACTCTGGGACTTAAGCAGTCCTCCCACCTCAGCCTCCTGAGTAGCTGGGACTACAGGAACATGCCACCACACCTGGCTAATCTTTTTATTTTTTGTAGAAATGGGATTTTTATACCATGTTACTCAGGCTATTCTCAAGCTTGTGAGCTCAAGCAGTCTGTCTGCCTTGGCCCTCCAAAGTGTTGGGATTACAGGCGTGAGCCACCACGCCCAGCAAATTCTCATAATTAACAGAAGCACTTCATGAAGTTGATAAATCCCCATTTTATAACTGAGGAAACTGATGCCTAGAGAAAGTAGTATCTTACTCAGAGTCATACTAGTGAATGACAGAATTAGGATTCAAACCGAGGTTTATCTGAGTAGTTTCTAGGCTCTTATTAAATAATGTCTGTTCTGTACTCCTTAGCATGAATACAGAAGAGAATATGAATAATGTTTTCTCTTTGTTACTGGGCATAAGACAGGGCAGAGGCAAAGTTTTGATACGTTTATTTTAACTTCTTGCTGTGTCTGCATCTCCAGGTGTTCAATGTTTTTTCATGCCTTAAATTGCCCTCAAATGGTACTACAGGCCTTTCTTTCTTCTTCTTCTTCTTCTTTTTTTTTTTTTTTTTTTTTTTTGATGTGGAGTCTTGATCTGTTGCCCAGGCTGGAGTTCAATTTTGCGATATTGGCTCACAAAAACCTCCGCCTCCCAGGTTCAAGCAATTCTCCTGCCTCAGCCTCCCGAGCAGCTGGGACTACAGGTGCCTGCCACCACACCCAGCTAATTTATCTTTATTATTTTTTTTTTAGTAGAGATGGGGTTTCATCACATTGTCCAGGCTGGTTTCGAACTCCTGACCTCGTGATCCACCCACCTCGGGATTACAGGTGTGAGGTACCGTGCCCAGCCCAGGCCTTTCTTGCCTCTCCCCCAAAAAGGCACTTGTGACACTAACGCTACTTATAGCCCTTTTCTTCTAAATCAACACCCTTTCTCTCTGTATATCAACCCTAAATTTATTGTTACTGGCTTTAAAGAGAAGGCAATATGATTGAATTAATTTACATTGTGAAATGATTGATACATCCTTAACTCCAGTAAGTGTTCATATTTTTAAATAGAATGTTTACCCAAATTAATCTCTAAATTGGAAGTATTTTAGGCAGCATAATAACGTGGTAAAAAAATAGGCACTTAGGAAAAGGCTTTTGGGATAGGCAGACTAAATGGTTGACAAGCCTGCTTGCTTGAGGATTGACTTCACAGGTTCTGGTTCTCATCAGAACTCACAAATTCTCTAAATGGTTCCCCTGGCAGTGGCATTGGAGTTCTGGTAGATGAAAGATGGTGGAAAGGATGGCAAAAACGTTTGTATGCAATGGCATTTTTAAGTTGAATTTCCTTTTTTTTTTTTTTTTTTGAGATGGAGTTTTGCTCTTGTTGCCCAGGCTGGAGGGCAGTGAAGTGATCAGCTGGCTCACTGCAACCTCCGCCTCCCATGTTCAAGCGATTCTCCTACCTCAGCCTCCCGAGTAGCTGGGATTACATGCATGTGCCACCACTCCAGGCTAATTTTTTGTATTTTTGTAGAGACGGGGTTTCACTGTGTTGGTCAGGCTGGTCTCAAACTCCTGACTTCAGGTGATCCGCCTGCCTTGGCCTCCCAAAATGCTGGCATTACAGGCATGAGCCACCTTACCCAGCTGAGTGAGCATTTCAAGTTTGAAAGACAGAAGAGCTAGCAGAGACAAGGGTAGAGATTATGACTTGATGGAAAAGTATATATTTGTTTCTGCTTCAGAGTGAGGAGGGAGGGGAAATGTTCAGACTTTAACAGAAAGATGGGTATTTGATTTGTTGTCCGAACCACTATCCAAATCATGTAAAGATAGGGCTTTATACAGTCCTGCCAAGAAACTGCCTAGATCACGTAGGTAGGTCCATGTGGCTGAAGGGCATGGTATAGAACTGAGATGAGAGTGGAGGGACATAAAATGGGAGAGGTAAGGGACAAATCTTACATGCAGCCTAAGAGGGATTAAAATTTTTCCAATCAGCAACACAGGACTGTTGAAATAGGGAGACAGACAATCAAACTTACATTATTTTGCAGTGTTGAAGGCACATTTGGCCCTCCATACCCGTGAGTTCCACGTTAGTGAGTTTAGCCTATGTATTGAAAATATTCAGGGAAAAGGCTGGGTGCAGTGGTGCATGCCTGTAATCCCAGCACGTTGGGAGATGGGCAGATCACCTGAGGTCAGGAGTCAAGACCAGCCTGGCCAACAACTTTTTAATAGAAAGAGGCAAAACTTCTTTCTACTAAAAATACAAATGTTAGCCAGGTATGGTGATGGATGCCTGTTATCCGAGCTACTTGGAAGGCTGAGGCAGAAGGATCACTTAAACCAGGAGACAGAGGTTTGCAGAGTGGAGACTGCACCATTGCACTCCAGTGTGGGCAACAGAGTGAGATTCTGTCTTTAAAAAAAAAAAAAAGGAAACAAAATATTCAGGGAAAAAGAAAACATTGTTGCATCTCTACTGAACAGTATAGACTTTTCTGTTTGTCATTCTCTATAGTATAACAACTGTTTACATTGTATGAGGTACAATGTAATAGTATTATTGTTATACATTGTATTAGGCATAAAACATAGGTATATGTATTAGGTACAATGTATAGTATAACAACTGTTTACAGTGTATCAGGTACAATGTAATAGCATTTACATTGTATTAGGTGCTATAAGTAATCTAGAGATGATTTAAAGTGTGCATTGTTTGCAAATACTGTACCATTTTATATGAAGAACTTGAGCATTCTCAAATTTTGGTATTCTTGGGTGGTCATGGGATGACTGTATATCAAAAGGGGCCAGGAGGAGTGAGATACAGTAATTCATGTGAGATGTTGAGGGCTTGAACTAAGACAGTAGCAGTGGACATGGAAAAGGTTGGATAGAAGTGGTATTAACTAGAAGGAACTATAGGTCTTTTTGGGTTAACTGATGGGATTTTCACTTGGAGGAGAAAGAAAAGTCTAGAATTTCTTAAATTTGAGTAATGTATGAAGCTCTTTTAAAGGAAGAACCTTCCTGGACCTGTGTAACTTAAATTACCATATATACGCAGATCCCAACTGAAAGGCAATTGTTTTTCTCTAATTTCCAAAACAAAAGGATATTTGTGGTAGGTTAGTGTACAAATCAACAAAGTAACATTTCTGGTGATTTCTGCATGCGTGAACTAGATGAGGGGAAGATGAGGAGGATAAGGGCATTGCGAGCATGTAATTTTGTTTGACTGTAGTAAACTGTGTAGGATGAGGAAGAAGAAAGGCAAAGCCAGAGAAATAAGCTGAGGCTTTCTGGATCATAAAGACCTGAATTTATACTGTAGGCACCAGAAGAAAGCCATTAAGGGATTTTAAACTGGAAGATGATATATTGAGATTTATATTTGGAACATATCCTCCACAGCAAGATGGGAAATGAAGTAAGACCAGTTAGGAGCTTATAGAAGTAATCAAGGTAAGTGTTAAGAACTTGCCTTAGAGACAGTAGTAGTGCAGAAGAGAAAACAAATGAGAGACATTAAGAGTAGAGGTAGCACTTCCATTTCTTGCGGTAAGGATAGTGTAGAGAGATAACATGAATAACCCTGCTGCTGAGAAAAAAAGTGCTGAATGAAGTGTGTATTTAAAAAATTCTTTTAGGCCTGACATGATGACTCATGCCTGTAAGCCCAGCACTTTGGGAGGCTGAGGCGGGTGGATCAGTTGAGGTCAGGAGTTCAAGACCAGCCTAGCCAACATGGCAAAACCTCGTCTCTACTAAAAACACATTAGCTGGGCATGGTGGTGGGCACCTGTAATCCCAGCTACTTGGGAGGCTGAGACGGGAGAATCACTTGAACCTGGGAAGTGGAGGTTGCAGTGAGTCAAGATTGCACCATTGCATACCAACCTGGGTGACAAGAGTGAAACTCCTTCTCAAAAAAAAATAATAATAATAATAATTTTTAAAAAATACACTGTTGGGTCAGGTGTGGTGACTCACACCTGTAATCCCAGCACTTTGGGAGGCCAAGGCAGGTGGATCACGAGGTCAAGAGATCCAGACGATCCTGGCCAAGATGGTGAAACCCAGTCTCTACTAAAAATACAAAAATTAGCTGAGTGTGGTGGTGCACACATGTAGTCCCAGCTACTTGGGTGAATGAGGCGGGAGAATCGCTTGAAGCCTGTAATCCCAGCTACTCGGGAGGCTGAGGCAGGAGAATCGCTTGAAACCGGGAGGTGGAGGTTGCAGTGAGCTGTGATTGCACCATTGCACTCCAGCCTGGCAACAGAGCGAGACTTCGTCTTGTCTCAAACCAAAACAAAATTATTGGCTGGCAGCAGGCTAAAAATGAAGAATGCAGATGTTAGCTACTTTTAAAGCAGGTCTGGTGGAATCTGTCCACACTGGATGGCTTTAAACTTCCCTTTTGGTAGACTCATGGGTCACAGGAAGCAATGCTTAGGGCCTTGCCAAGATGGAAAGGGGTCTGAAAGAAGGCCCCATCCCCTTCATGAAGCAGAGAGTAGGGTGTTTCCACCTTGGCAGTGAGAAGGGGATGTGTGGAGATGAAGATCTTCACAGAGAATTTATAACAAGGATTGTTACAGTCACATTTCCCATGTCTTGAGAAACTTCCAAGTCCAAAATATATTTAAAGTGGTCTCTGTTTGGTAGTGCCCGTGGGTGCCTTGCAAAGTCTGTCAGATCATATCCTCTTAGGAGGAAATGTACCTTCAACCCCAGGCTTCAAAATTCTACAGATTAAAATTCCAAGGCACATGAGATCACAGTAACAAAAGTCACAAATCACACATAAACTGTGGCACAGTGAGTAAGATGCAGCAGGAACAAGAGACAGTGACCTATAGAGACTGTAGAAAATTTTTATTTTCCCTTAGTAATTCCAGTAAGTTTGGTTAATATGTTTGAAGAAATGAAAGATTGAAATAAGAGTGTGAATTAAGGATCTCTAAAGCATGATCAGACAGATAAAGATGTCAACAAAAACAGAACTTCTAGTTATAAAAAATTAGCTGAAATCAAAAGCTCAGCGAGCAAGTAAAGAGACAGATTGGCACAGCTAAAGGGATAATGTGTGAACTGGACAGTAGCATTGAAGATATTACCCACAGTGCACCAGAGAGAGCTAAAGAGACGATATGCATATGAAAGAAAGGTTGAGACATAGAAGTTGGAGTGAAGGGTTATAACATACTTCTAATTGGAGTTACAGAGGAAATAAGTGTGAATGGAGGGTGAGGCAGTGGTCAAATAGAAATTACTGGGAGTTCTTCAGAATTGACGAAAGATGATCTTCAAGTGGCAGAAGTCCAGTGAGCCCCAAGGAAGATAAACAAAATCACCCCTGAGAGATCAGTGAGATTGCAGAAGGCTGAAGACAGAGGGCCTTGAAAGCAACTGGAGAGAAACAACAGATTGCTATAAAAACATTTTTCTTTCGTCTGGCAACTGATTTCCCAGCAGCAACAACAGAAGCCAGAGGACATTGGAATGCTGTCTTCTATATTCTGAGAGAAAATAGCTGTCAGCTTTGAAATGGCATACCCAATAAAACTGTCAGGAATGACAGCAAAATACAGACATTTTCAGACAGAAATTTAAGAGCATTTACCACCAACAGAAGGAGATTCTAAGGGACGTAATTCAGATAGAAGAAAGATCATCCCAAATGGAAAGCTTGAGATGCCTTTTAGTGGCCATAAAATGTTCAATTTGCATTCTATTATTAGACGTTGATGTTGTCTCCAGCTTTTCAGTGTAAACTGAAACTATGCTGGACATGTGTATGAGCGTGTTTATGCATATAGTATTTTATGTAGATTTTATTTTCTTTTGACTAGAAGCCCAAATTACTGAGTCAAAAAAGGAATGAGTATTTTTGTTTCTGGAATACATGTTGTAAAATTGTTTTAAAGGACCTTACCAATTTACATTTCATTTAGCAGACTGTTAGCTTTACTTTATTTACAAATGAGTAAGTTTGTGATAAGGACATTTTTAAATGATGAAGATTGACATTTCTTACCAGATTTTGACTTAGTTATGTCTTAGACAAAAACTATCCGTCTTTCTTTGCCATTGGTATTAAAGATGCCTTTTTTTTTTTTTTTTTTTTTTTTTTGGAGACAGTCTCTCGCTCTGTCACCAGGCGCCAGGCTGGAGCGCAGTGGTGCGACCTCTCACTGCAGCCTCTGCCTCCCCTCCCGGGTTCAAGCAGTTTTCCTGCCTCAGCTTCCCAAGCAGCTGGGATTACAGGTGTGCACCACCACGTCCAGCTAATTTTTGTATTTTTAGTAGAGATTGGATTTTACCATGTTGATCAGGCTGGTCTCAAATTCCTGACCTCGTGATCTGCCCGCATTGGCCTCTCAAAGTGCTGGGATTATAGACGTGATCCACCGCACGCAGCCTGATGCTTTCTTTTTAACAGGAACAGAAATGCTAACTGGAATGTATTCTTTCTAACAAAGCATTTCTAACTTTCTAAAATGTAGTCTTTCGTTTTTCTTTATCTTTTTTCAGCTTAATTCCCAAATATATACTTGGGCCATTTAAATAAATGGCAAAGAAAAAGAAAAAACGCTTTATTTAGTTGTCGTTGGTCTTTTTTCTTTCTTTCTTTCTTTTTTTTTTTTTTTTTTTGAGACAGAGTTTTGCTCTTGTTGCCCAGGCTGGAAGGCAATGGTGCGATCTCAGATCACTGCAACCTCCACTTCCCGGGTCCTCCCAGGTTCAAGCAGTTTTCCTGCCTCAGCCTCCTGAGTAGCTGGGAGTACAGGCATGTGCCACACGCCCAGCTAATTTTGTGTTTTTAGTAGAGACAGGGTTTCTCCATTTTGGTCAGGCTGGTCTTAACTCCCAACCTCAGGTGATCCGCCTGCCTTGGCCTCCCAAAGTGCTGGCATTGCAAGCGTGAGCCACTGCGCGAAGGATGATTACTCTTTAATGCTGCTACATTCTTTCCTAGCTTTGTGTATTTTACATCAATAATGTGTACATTTTTTCTAGCTCTGTGTATTTCACAATGCAGAAGTAAGAAATAAGTTTAAGAAAAGAAAGTCATTCATTCCAAAAGGGAAAAATACTATTAATTTACTTGGGAATTTTAATATGAACTGAATTTTAAGAGGTTGTCTTTTTTTTTTTTTTTTTAACTTTTTTCCTGTCTTTTTACTGTTTCAGGTGCAAGTGAAAGTGTAGGAAAACATATGCTTGAAGCGTGCAACAATAATCTGGAAATGGCAGTCACTATGTTTTTGGATGGTGGAGGAATCGCTGAAGAGCCCAGTACCAGTTCAGCAAGTGTCTCGACTGTCAGACCACACACAGAGTATGAATTTATTATGTGTTGTTAGGAGCTGTCCATTGCCTAAATTAAGTAGTTGAATTTTTATCAAAGCTAGTTCAGTTCTCTGGTTTTGAAATAAATGAAAGGCTGAAAGCCTCTGAAAGTATCAAGTGGAAATTTTTGTAGTGACATACTTTAAATTCTTTAGAGTACTGTCTTGCCTTATTTAATCCTCAAGGAACCATATAGGCTCTGTGAAGTTGGGAAGGTGGGGTTGGTGGGAGTGTATGGTGCTGCTCTGCTAGGATTGGCCTATGGCAGCAGCAAACAAACACACAAAAACGTTATTAGATGGCATTATCAACATTTTACCAATGAGGAAGCAGAGGCATAGCCATTTCCCCAAGCTACACAGCAATTAAAGCAGTAAAGCCCAATAAAGCTCAGATTTCCCAATTTTAGATTTTTCTACATTGTCACAGAAATGTTTTGAGTTGCCATGAAAAATACCTGAAGATAATTCTAGTCCTTTATTCCTTAGTTAAATGTAGTTAATCAGTAGAAGCATCTTCAGCATATTTGAAACTGTAATATATAGAAAATAGTAATAAGCAGTGAAGAGACTTGGTGTCTTTGCCATTAATAATTTATACCCCTGAGAGTTTGAAGTAAATAACTATTGGGCAAAACTCCAGCAGTCTTTGGAAAACATGAGATATGCACCTTGCTCAAGGGAAAGCCATTAATTTTTGAAACAAAAATTTTTAAAGGTCCTCAAGTGAGACTTCAATGCTCATAGGTTTTTATAAGTCTCATTGTTTACAACATGAGATATTAAACAAGAGGAATCCTTTTAAATAGGAATAGGCAAAAGACCAGGATTTTGGTTCTACTAAATTAGAAATAAATTTAAAAAGCCAGATCACATGCAGACATAATTGTTTCTTTCATTAGTCTAGTTCCAGATACCAGAATAATTGTTTTCTCATGAAGTACAAACTTTAGAGATCATTATTAATACCTTATAAAGTTTTTTCTGGCCAGGCGTGGTGGCTCATGCATGTAATCCCAGCCCTTTGGGAGGCTGAGACGGGCGGATCACTTGAGGTTAGGAGTTCAAGACCAGCCTGGCCAACATGATGAAACCTCGTCTCTTCTAAAAATGCAAAAATTAGCCAGGTGTGTTGGCGCCAACCTGTAGTCCCAGCTACTTGGGAGGCTGAGGCAGGAGAATCGCTTGAGCCCAGGAGGCGGAGGTTGCAGTGACCAGAGGTCATGCCACTACACTCCAGCCTGGGTGACACAGCAAGAAAGACTCTGTCTCAAAAAAATAAATAAATAAAAATAATATTGTATAGCTTTCTTCTGTTAATGTTGGCCATGTATTTCACTCCCAATATAGCTCAAACTTTTAACAGAAATCAGTATGAATCTAATATTAAAAAAAAAAAAAAAGTTTGGGCACAGTGGCTCATGCCTTTAATTCTAGTACTTTGGGGAGGCCGAGGCAGGAGGATGTGTTGAGCCCAGGTGTTTGAGACCAGCTTGGGCAATATAGCAAAACCCCGTTCTCTACAAAAAACATACAAAACTCAGTCGGGTGTGGTGGTGTGGGGCTGTAGTCCCAATTACTTGGGAGGCTGAGGTGGGAATATCACCTTAGCCTGGGAGGTGGAGGTTGCAGTGAACCATGATTGTACCACTGCACTCTAGCCTGGGGGACACAGAGTGAGACCTCCTGTCTCAAAAAAATAAATACATAAAAACAAACACCTAATACAGAAACTTGAATAGCAAATATTCGTGGTTGATTTGGGAGAGCATACCTGGCCTCATTGTATAACACATGTGTTCTCAATTGTGTTTAACAATAGTTTGTTTTGTTTTGTTTTGTTTTGTTTTGTTTTGTTTTGTTTTGAGATAGAGTCTCGCTCTGTCGCCAGGAGCCAGGCTGGAGTGCAGTGGCACGATCTTGGCTCACTGCAACCTCTACCTCCCAGGTTCAAGCAGTTCTCCTTCCTCAGCCTCCTGGTAGCTAGGACTCCAGGTGCACACCACCACGCCCAGCTAATTTTTTTGTATTTTTAGTAGAGACAGGGTTTAACCATGTTGGCCAGGATGGTCTTGATCTCTTGACCTCATGATCCGCCCGCCTCAGCCTCCCAAAGTACTGGGATTACAGGCTTGAGCCACTGCGCCGGGCCAACAATAGTTTTGATAAATGAATACCCTTTCCTACTGAATTACTCTGTAACTTGGCTTAGACAGTTTGTATTGCTAATTGATTAACATTTGATAATGGCTTCCAATTCCTAAAGTTAATTTTCTTTATTTACTTTACTTTTTTCTGCTCCATCCTTCCATTCTTGGTAGCTGACAATCTTGGTACAGATACCTTCAGATAATGTAGTAATCAAGTCTTTTCATGTAAGGACAACTGTACTACTTAATCCACCCCTCTAATTGATGTATTTCATCAGATTAAAGTTTGTTTATAGAACAACTGAATTGTCTGAGATGAGACAATTATATATAATAACAATAACAAAAAAGCGAGGTATAACAATAATGGAAAGTTTTGTTTAGGTAAAAATATCTTTTAAGTTCTTAGTTTTCTTTTTT
Organism: Cacajao melanocephalus; assembly: GCA_963573385.1. NCBI lineage: Eukaryota > Metazoa > Chordata > Mammalia > Primates > Pitheciidae > Cacajao > Cacajao melanocephalus. Next base: position 15,125 of record CAUYLG010045569.1, on the reverse strand, counting down.
TTTTTTTTTTTTTTAAATTGATACGGGGTTTAAGCATGTTGGTGAGGATGGTCTCGATCTCTTGACCTTGTGATTCGCTGGCCTCTGCCTCCCAAAGTGCTGGGATTACAGGCGTGAGCCACTGTGCCCGGCCTAAGTTCTTAGTTTTCTTAAGATAATTTTCTTAAGATAATTAATAGGCCCTTTTCTTTTTCTTTCTTTTCTTTTGTTTTTTTTTTTTGGAAACAGAGTCTTGCTTTGTCACCCCGTCTGGAGTGCAATAGCACAGTCTTGGTTTACTGCAACCTCTGCTTCCCGTGTTCAAGTGATTCTCCTGCCTCAGCCTCCTGAGTAGCTGGAATTACAGGCATCCACCACCATGTCTGCCTAATTTTTGTATTTTTAGTAAAGATGGGGTTTCACCACATTGGCCAGGCTGGTCTCGAACTCCTGACCTTGTGATCTGCCCACCTTGACCTCCCAAAGTGCTGGGATTACGGGCGTGAGCCTCTGCACCCGGTCTCTCTCTCTCTCTATCTCTCTCTTTCTCTTTTTTAAAACACAGTCTTGCTCTGTCACTCAGGCTGGAGTATAGGGGTGTGAACTCTGCTAACTGCTCTTGGTTCACTGCAACTTCTGCCTCCCAGGTTCAAGCAACCTCATCCCCTCAAGTAGCTGGGACTATGGGTGCATGCCACCATGCCTGGCTAATTTTTGTATTTTTTATGAAGATGGGGTTTTGCCATGTTCCCTAGGCTGGACTTGAACTCCTGAGCTGAAGCGATCCAACTGCCTTGGCCTCTAAAAATGCTAGGATTGCAGGTTGCCTGTCCAGCCTATTTCCTTTTGATGAAAGGATTGACAGAGTTTCCTCTTATAGGTGTATTGTCTCTTCAGATTATTGAAATTTTATGTGTGAGTAGTAGGAAAGAGTGCTTAACATAATTTTGAATTGTCATTTTATTCTTTAGTTTGGTTTATTGGAGGTTTTATTTGGTTTATTGGAGGTTTCTTTTCTCTAACTGGTAGTTCTTTGATTACAGGATGTTAGTATTGTTGACAAATGAGTATTCCTACTTCATTTCATAAAGGATGTTTTGGAGTTCCAGCTCTTAAATATCAAAAACAAGGTCTAAAGCTTAGTTGCTACTGTTCAGAACACCTGAATGAAAATCATTAGGCCTAACATAAATTTATATGGAACTTACATGCTTATATAATAATATTTATTATAAGCAAGAAGATATGAATTAGGAAGTTACTATTTGCTGTGAAAATTAATCAGCAAAGTTCAATACTTGAGTTACAGCTATAAAATAAACTAATATGGCCGGGTGTGGTGGCTCACGCCTGTAATCCAAGCACTTTGGAGGCCAAGGTGGGCGGATCACCTGAGGTCAGGAGTTCAAGACCAGCCTGACCAACATGGTGAAACCCTGTCTCTATAAAATAAAAATTAAAAAATTAAAAAAAAAACTAATACATATTTTTTTCTCTCTCTCTTCTTTTTTTTTTTTTTTTTTAAAGAGATGGGGTTTTGGTATATTGCCAAGGCTGGTCTCAAACTCCTGGGCTCAATTGAGCCTCCTGTCTCCTCTCCCAAAGTGCTGGGATTACAGGCATGACCCACTATGCCCAGCCTAAAATAAACTAATCTTTAAAGGCACACACCATTTTTATAGTATATCTAAATGAGTTTTTTCTTACTGGAAGAGATGGATTATCAATAAACCATGTGAATGTAAACTTTGAAGATAATAGGCTTTTAAAAGATGAGTAATTACGTTTTTTGTTCTGTATGTTAGGATCTTTTTAGTAAATAATCCAAGATCATACCTGTTACCCTTCCATAATTAGCACGAAATTTCTAACTAAACCATTTGACCTCTATGTGCCAGATACTCTTCCACTTGAGCTTTATGTGGAAACCATCTAAAACTCAAATGCTGCAGTAGCTCATGCACTTTGGGAGGCTGAGGTGGGTGGATTGCCTGAGCTCAAGAGTTCGAGACCAGCCTGGCCAACATGGCGTGACCCTGTCTCTACTAAAAATACGAAAAAAGTTAGCCAGGTGTGATGGTACATACATGTAGTCCCAGCTACTAGGGAGGCTGAGGCGTGAGATTCGTTTTAACTCGGGAGGTGGAGGATGCAGTGAGCCAAGATCGTGCCAGTCCACTCCAGCCTGGGTGACAGAGTGAGATGCTGTTTCCCTCCCCTTCCAGAAAAACAAAAAAAAACCTATTTATCATCATTACTATGGTTCTAAAAGTCACTAAGTTAATTTGAGTGCATTCACAGTAATTACAGAAATCAAACAGATACAGAAAACAGTTTTCATTTTTTATTTTTCCATTTTTTTTTAATAGAGAAGAAGTTCGTGCCCCAATTCCTCAAAAGCAAGAAATACTGGTGGAACCAGAACCATTATTTGGTGGTAAGTTCACTGTTTTCCCTTAGTTTTATTTGATTTTATTCTTTAGGATTTTAGTGAAACTATCAAAAGATGTGAGGGCTTGCTCGGAGACTGTTACAAGGGTAGTCTCAATTTTTATCTTGTTTTTTATAGTCCTGTCAAGAAAGTTACACAATTGACTCACAAAGAGTGAAGCAGGTGTTAAAAATTGGTATTTGTTGGAAAAGGCGAAAAGGAGGAACATTAACAAAAAAAAATTGCTGTCTCGTGATGGGAATGAATAATGATAAAAGATTCTGGTGATTTTTATTTTCTGGATACCTACTTGACTGCCATGCCTTTACTCTCTAGCTGTGCCTCACTTTCTCTCTTAATTTCTAGAAGTGCCATTCCTATTTTGAATAAAGGACACAATAACACCTAATTGATGTAAAAAATTGTAATATTAGTCTGGATAGAGACTGGTGATAGAGAATGGGACATTTAATCAGATTGATTTGTAGTTAAATAAGTACTTATTTTCCTTTTGCAAGCCAAAGAGTTTAGGTGTTAATAATGGGTTTATATGTTCTCCTTTCCATGTTGAAAAAAGTAAAAAAAAGAAAAAAAAATAATGGGTTTATATAGAAGAAATATAAGACGGAATTATAATCTGGTTGGGCAGACCAAGACAGATAACTGTATATAGTATGTATTGAGAACAGTTCTGCAGAGAAATACTTTGTGTTGAGGTGGCTCACACCTGTAATCCCAGCACTTTGGGAGGCTGAGGTGGGCAAATCACTTGAGGCCAGGAGTTCGAGACCAGCCTAGCCAACATGTCAAAATCCCATCTCTACTAAAAATACAAAAGTGTGCTAGGCATCATAGCACATGCCTGTAATCCCAGCTACTTGGGAGGCTGAGGCACTAGAATCGCTTAAACTGGGAGGCTGAGGTTGCAGTGAGCCGAGATCATGCCAGTGCACTCCAGTCTGGGCGGCAGAGTAAGGCTCTGTCTCAAAATAAAGAAATAAAGTTGAGTACAAGAGACATATGTAAATTTTTTAACCTCCAGCTTTTATTTTAGGTGCAGGTTTGTTACATGGGTAAATTGCACGTTCCATGGGTTTGGTGTACAGATTATCACTCAGGTAATGAGCATAGTACCCGATAGGACCTACCTACCTTCCTTCCTTCCTTCCTTCCTTCCTTCCTTCCTTCCTCCCTCCCTCCCTCCCTCCCTCCCTCCCTCTTTCTCTCTCTCTCTCTCTCTCTCTCTCTCTTCCTCTCTTCCTCTCTCTCTCTCTCCCTTCCCTTCCTCTCTCTTTCCCTTCCCTTCCCCTCCTCTCTCTCTCCTTCCCTCCCTTCCCCTCCCTTCTCCCCTTCCTCTCTCCTTCCTCTTCTCTTCTCACCTCTTCCTCTTCCTCTTCCTCTCTTCTCTTCTCACTGTGTTGCCCAGGCTGGTCCCAAACTCCTGGGCTCAAGCGATCCTCTGGCCTTAGCCTCCCAAAGTGCTGGGGTTACAGGAGTGAGCCACCACACCTGGCCTTTATGTTTTTTTTTCCAATCATCACCTCCTCTCACCTTCCACCCTCAAGTAGGCCCTGGTGTCTGTTCCCTTCTTTGTGTCCATGTGTACTCAGTGTCTAGCTCTCTCTTAACAAGAACATGGGATATTTGGATTTCTGTTCCTGCATTAATTCATGTAGGATAATATATGTGTAGCTTCATCGGTAAACTAAGATAGAGGAGGAAATACAAGTTGTAACAAAAGGATGAATAAAATTATATGTATGCCTTTTGATTTGATAAAGCACCTTGGTTGAGAGTTTTTATAAGATAAACACCTTAGCTGCTTTGGTGTTTATTATAGCACGAAACAAAAGGATATACTGTTGAGATTCAGAAGTAAAAGGCAAGAGGAAAGCCATAAGGTCTGAATTCTGCAATGTGACTATGTGCTTTCCAGACCATCAATTCAGATAGTCATTACGATATTAGTATATCAGGTGTAATAAAGCATTGTTCTTAATTTTTAAGAACATAATTGGAAAATTTTGCTCTGGTAGTTTTGGAGCAAAAGTGTCACATCCTTGGAAGCTTTACCTTCTCTTATTACAAGGAATAATGCAGGGTCTTTGAGCAGGTAGGACTATAGAAAGTAAAGTCTGTGCCATCTTGCTTTTGAACAGAGGCAAAATAATTCCATTTGAGAGCCCCACTTTACTTTCTCTCTCTCTCTTTTGTTTTACAGAGATGGGGTCTCTCTTGCCAGGCTGGAGTGCAGTGATGGAATCCTAGCTCACTGTAGCCTCAAACTCCTGGGCTCAAGGATTCCTCCCACCTCAGCCTTCTATAGGTGCATGCCAACATGCCTGGCTAATTTGCTTTGTTGTTGTTTTTGTGTATGTGTTTTTTTTTTTTTTTTTTTTTTTTAGAAGAGGGAGTCTCACTCTGTCCTTCATGCTGGAGTGCAGTGACACAATCTCTGCTCACTGCAGCCTCCGCCTCCCAGGTTCAAGTGATTCTTTGGCCTTAGACTCCCAAAGTGCTGGGATCACAGGCGTGAGCCACTGCACCCGGCCTGTTTTGTTGTGTTTTTTTCGTGAGACAGGGCCTTGCTATGTTTCCCTGGCTGCTATTGAACTGATCTCAAGCAATCCTCCCGCCTTGGCCTTGGCCTCCCAAAATACTGGGGTTATGGGCATGAGCCACTACACCTGGCTTTTTTATTTTACTACTTGCTTTCTTTTTTATCTCTGAATTGATGTACAGTTAGGAGGACAATGAGAATGACTTTATACAATTAGGAAGTCATTCTTACCTTTCATTATTAGACTTAAAAAGGATCTTTAGAGAACTGTTTGCTTAAGGCTATTATACTATTAATTTAAATCACCATTCAGGTGTGGTCTCAGGTCACTAATACCCTTTCAGGTTGTCTGTAAAGTTAAAACTTATTACATAATAATACTAAGGGTTTGTTTTCTTTGACCTTCTCTGTTTCCAATCTGGGCCAGTTCACCCCTCCTTAGGCAACTTAGTGGTCCTCTACTCCCAGGAGGTCATTATATTGTCACTGAGCTTAGTTCTTACAGGCCAGAACTCTTAGATTCAAGTGCTCTTCCTGCCTCAGCCTCCTGAGTGGCTGGGATTATGGGCATGCACTGTTGTACTGGGCATCAAATCATCTTCATTGTGGTGACATTTAGACAGACAGCTCAGAAGCAGTGATGAGGCAGACTGCTGGCAGCTTGGTTGAATTCATGTAGTAGCTTCATACTGTACCACTAGATAGCGAATTCTTCACTGCCACATACTTGAAGTTTACAAACAAATGTAAAAGGCAGGGCCAGGTGCAGTGGCTCATGCCTCTAATCCCAGTCCTTTGGGATGCCACAGTGGAAGATCACCTGAGATCAGGAGTTGGAGAGCAGCCCAGACAACATAGGAAGACTCTGTCTCTACGAAAAATAAAAATAAATTCATTATGTGTAGTGGTGCACGCCTGTAGTCCTAGTTACTTGGGAGTCTGTGGTGGAAGGATTGCTTGAGCTTAGGAGTTCTAGGCTGCAGTGAGCTATGATCATGCCACTGCACTAAAGCCTGGGTGACAGAGTGAGACCCTGTCTCTAAAAGAAAAATAAATACCACAGGTATAGTGGCTCACGACTATAATCTCAACACTTGGGAGGCGGAGGGGGGAGGATTGCTTGAGCCCAGGAGTTTGAGACCAGCCTCGGCAACTTGTTGAGACCCCAACTGGAAAGAAAAAAAGAAAAAGAAATTAATTTAAAAAGCAGTTTAATAATGTTCTTGATGAAGCAATAAAAAGGACTGATTTCATTAAATCTCGACCCTTGAGTACATAGTTTTAAAATAATGTTTGAAATAGGATGTATGCATAAAGCACTTTGGGATACCAAAGTACTATGATTATCCTAAGGAAAAACACTTGTGTCATTGTCAGAGTAGTGAGCTAAGCTAGGCAGCTTTTTTCATGGAACATTGTTTTTACTTGAAAAATCACTGACAAACTATCAGTTGACACTTTGACAGTTGGAATTTTGTTGAAAATGTGAGTTTGTTACTTCAATAAAACTGAGAGTGTTTGTTACCAGAGAGGTTTGGCTGGGTGTGGTGACTCACACCTGTAATCCCAACACTTTGGAAGACTGAGATGGGAGGATCGCTTTCGCCTAAGAGTTCCAGACCAGCCTGGGCTATACAGGGATACCCCATCTTTACAAAAAAATTAAGAAAAAAATTAGCCGGATGTGGTTGCACATGCCTATAGTCCCGGCTGCTCAGGTAGCTGAGGGGTGAGAAGATGACTTGAGCCTGAGACCAAGGCTGTAAAGAGCCATTATTATGCCGTGCGCTCCAGCCTACTGCTGACAGACAGACCTGGTCTCAAAAAAACAATAAAGGAAAAACATTAAAAAAGAGCTTTCAGGCAAAAAACAGAATTTTAGAAAATGTTTTGTACCCACCTTTGTGAGCTTGATACTTTCTCAATACTTAAAGGCTTTCTCATAAGATCAGTGGTGACATTAAACAGATGATTTTTAAAATAGTGTATAATGAAACCATTAATATTTTAAATGTTTACATTACTCAGTAAACAAATATTTTTGAATAACCAATGCATGTTACTACAGAATTGTATACAGGTAAAAGATCCATTCAGACTGTGAGATGAATTTTATTAGATGCTTATTGCTGAGTAAAAAATTGTTCCAAAATTAAACTGCCTGAAAAAAAAGTTTGTTATCTCAGTTTCTTTGGGTTAGGAATGTAGGTGTGGTCTTTCATTGGGATCTCCTACAAGGATGTGGTCAGCATGTCAGCTGGGCTATCATTCATCTCAAAGCTGGAATGGAGGAGGATCTCCTAAGCTCTTTCACTGGTTATTGCCTGGGGGCAGCCATTCTTACACAGAGCAAATGAGAGAGCCAGAGCAGGCAGCCCAAGATGGAAGTCACTTGTTGTATCATAATCTGAAAGTGAAATCCCATCAGGTCTGCCACATTCTGTTCAGTCCTGCGTGTATTCAAGGTAGCCACACACAGTCAGAAATACTGGGGACAGGGAAAACTGCGGGCTGCCTAGAGACTGCCTACCACATAGTACAGTGGGTTTTGATGCCGCAGTGTGAAAAGATCATGGATAAGATTTCAAGTTCCATTTTGCAACTGTGCTGTAAGAAGCTACCACGGGTTAGGTATTGGTGTGCTATTAAAGGAGAATGTCAAAATTATCTAACGCTTTAAAACACTCCGCCCTGCTGGGTACGGTGGCACAGGCATGTAGTCTCAGCTACTCTGGAGGCAGAGGCAGGAGTATGGCTTGAGCCCCAGGAGTTCTTGGCTGTAGTGCCCTATGCTGATTGTATGTCTGCACTAAGTTGGGAATCAATATGGTGACCTGCCGGCAGTGGAGGACCACCAGATGACCTGAGGAAGAGGAATCGGAGCAGTGCGGATCAGTAGTGGGACTGTGCCTGTGAATAGCCACTGCACTTCAGCCTGGGCAACATAGTGAGACCCCATTTTATAAAACAAAAAGCCCACTCCTCCCTTTTACAACTGTGTGTCTGCATGAGGGCAAATTTTACTTTTCTTTCTATACTTGAACTAAAAGAATAGAGGCAGATCTAAAAGAATGCAGAAGCAGATCTGAAGATCCAGGTGTCTTCTCTGAAGCAAATACGAACAGATACGTGGACATGGAAAACAGTGCCACTCTTCTCACTACAGTTTTTTCTCCACCTGTCCCTCCCCTGTTCTGACTTTGAATCTCCTTCTGAATCTCCTTTAGCTCTTTATAGCTTAGTCTCTTTGGCTTCAAGGACCAGTACTTCTATTATGTGGGCAGTAGAGTGAAGATAGAGGACTGATGTTTGCTTGTGGTAGACAGCTTGGAAGAGCCAGGAGACCACATTAAAAAGGAAGGTAGGAGTCATGGTCCCAGGGCTGTGGTCTGAGGAGAGGTTTTTGCTTAGACATAGGGTAAATGGAGGGAAGACAAATGGGAAGAGAGTTCCTAGCCCAAGGAGTAAAAGGAGTTGGGTAGAAGGATGGCGATAAGAGGAGCTAGTGAGTGTACCCAGATCGGGTGCCTTGAAGAGAAGGGGGAAATTGGGAAGGTGATGTGAAATAATGCAGAATATTGACTAACCTGCCTTTGGCAGTTTAAAAGTAGAAGAAAATTACCTTTTACGTGCTACCTTTCTAAAATAATATACTTTCTTAGGCAGCTATTCTGTCTTATTCTAAAACATCCTCAGTTTCTGTATCAGTCATCTAGTTTTTAAAAAGTAATTTTTTTTTAAGAGACAGGGTCTCAGTACGTTGCACAGCCTGGGCTGGAACTCCTTGGGTCAAGCAGTCCTCTGACATCAGCCACCTGGGCAGCTGGGACTGTAAGCACCCGTCACTGCACCAGGGCCAGTTAACTGGTTTTGAGGCATTCTTTGGCAGGTTATATTATTTCTGCTAGAAGCTGTATACATTTGAAATAGGAGCTCTTGATCAAAAATAGTTCTAAGATTGAAAAGTGTGATATTCCTTGCTTTTTCTTGAGTAGGAATAAAGGACTAGGAATAAAAATTTTTATTTTTATTAAAAATAAAATTCGGCCAGGCCTGGTGGCTCATGCCTGTAATCCCGGCACTTTGGGAGGCTGAGACGGGCGGATCACCTAAGGTTAGTTGGAGACCAGCCTGGCCAACTTGGTGAAACCTTGTCTCTTCCTTCCAGAAATACAAGAATTAGCTGGGCGTGGTGGTGGGCGCCTGTAATCCCAGCTACTCGGGAGGCTGAGGCAGGAGAATCGCTTGAACTCGGGAGGCGGAGGTTGCAGTGCACTGAAATCGTGCCACCAAACTCTAGCCTGGGCGACAAGAGCAAAACTCCATCTCAAAAAATAAAACAAAAATAAAATTCAGGCCAGGCGTGGTGGCTCACACCTGTAATCCTAGTACTTTGGGAGCCCGAGGTGGGCAGATCGCCTGAGGTCAGGAGTTCGAGCAAGACTAGCCTGACCAATATGGTGAAACCCTGTCTCTACTAAAAGTACAAAAATTAGCCAGGTGTGGTGGCGTGTGCCTGTAATCCCAGCTACTCGGGAGGCTGAGACAGGAGAATTACTTGAACTGGAGGTGGAGATGGCAGTAAACAGATCATGCCACTGCACTCCAGCCTGGGTGACAGTGAGACTCCATCTCAAAAATATATATATAATATAGTAAAATAATTCAGGCTGAGCGTGATGGCTCATGCCTGTAATCCCAGCACTTTGGAAGACTGAGGTGGGAGGATTCCTTGAGCCCAGGAGTTTGAGACTAGCCTGGGCAATATAGTAACACCCCCGTCTCTTTAAAAAAAAAAAAAAAAAAAAAGTTGACTGTGGTGCTACGTACTTGTAGTCCCAGCTACTTGGGAGGCTAAGGCAGGAGGATGACGAGCCCAGGAGGATGGAGTCTGCGATGAGCCATGATGACACCACTGCACTCCAGCCTGGGCAACAGAGTGCGACGCACTGTCTCAAAAAATAAAAAAACAAACATGAAAGTGTATTACTAAATCTCTTTTCCCAAAGGTAATAATGTGATTCTTTGACATAAATACTGACACTCACATGCACATAGATGATATACAAATGAATATGTTTTAAGCAAAAATGAAGTTTTTAACATGTTCTGCATTTTCTCATTGCTTTGTTTTGTTTTGCTTTTTACTTGATAGTTCTGGATATTAACAATTATCATATGTAATCACAAACACAAGTTATTGGGAAAGATGTTCCGACATGGGATAGGGGGATTCTATATTCTCTGTCTAATCTTGATACTAATTATTATTTATTAACACAGAATTATTCTGGCTACATGCTGGCCAGTCTTGCCATAAGCCAACTTAATAACTGTTACCTATATTGAGGGAATTATGAGCAGCCTTTATTTATTGTAATGTACATAAATGATATAATTTGTTTAGGTTTAAGAACACATGGGAAGATAACATTTTGATTCTTGCGTCGTAGACCTTATCTGTAAAATACTTAAAGACTGGGTAATAGACATTCTACAGGGCTAGTAGAACACCTTAAGTGAATCCGTTTACTTTTCTGTCATTAAATCATTGCGTAACCGTGGAAAAACTTTTTCAAAATTAAAGATTTGTGTGTTTATTGTTCTGCATGTGTGTCCAATCACTAAGAAATGGTCCTTAAGTCTTATGGTTTAGCATGTAGAGTTACTCTATACAACAGGGCAGTCAGATCCCGAAGGCTAACCTGAATTGGATATTTGCAGCGTGTGTGTGGCTTCATCTCCATGTGGCGTCAGCGTCAAAATCTTCTTTCTTCTTGTTATCATCAGTTGGATATTAGGTTAGTAAACTTTTTTTTTTTTGGGACGGAGTTTAGCTCCTCTTGCCCAGGCTGGAGTGCAGTGGCGAGAGCTTGGCTCACTACAACCTCTGCCTCCCAGATTCAAGCGATTCTCCTGCCTTAGCCTCTCAAGTAGCTGGGATTACAGGTGCGCACCACCACACCTGGCTAGTTTTTTTGTATTTTTAGTAGAGACGAGGTTTCACCATGTTTGTTAGGCTGGTCTCAAACTCGACTTGGTGATCCACTGCCTCAGTCTCCCAAAGTTCTGGGATTACAGGAGGCATGTAGGCAGGATAGTAAACTTATTATTATTATTTTTTTTGAGATGGAATTTCATTCTTGTTGCCCAGGTTGGAGTGCAGTGGCACAATTTGGCTCACTGCAACGTCTGTCTCCCAGGTTCAAGCGATTCTCCTGTCTTAGCCTCCCAAGTAGCTGGGATTGCAGGCATGTGCTACTCCGCCTGGCTAATTTTTTGTATTTAATAGAGACAGGGTTTATCATGTTGGCTAGGCGGGTCTCAAACTCCTGACCTCAGGTGATCACCCGCCTCTACCTCCCAAAGTGCTGGGATTATAGGCATGAGCCATGATGCCCAGCCAATGGTAAGCGTTTTACACAGGTTTGATAAAGTCTCTTAACTGGGCCTTAATTTTGTCATTTATGATACAAGATGGCTAGATGGAAGATGTTTGGGTTCATTATATATGAATGATTTGAAACTTTAAGCTTTTTTATTTTTAGAGGGAATGCACCTTTATGAATCTGTGAGTGTTTTAAAGTAAGAAATATTGTGCTCACTTCAGCAGCGCATACACTAACACTGGAACAACACAGAGAAGATTGGCATAACCCCTGTGCAAGGATGACATGCAGTTCATGAAGTGCTTAATATTTTTCATTAAAAAAAATGCTTTTAGATAAGGATATTTTTAGAATTGTTTCAAAATTAATGTTAAAATAATTCTATTTTTTCTTCCCTAAAGCCCCTAAAAGACGACGGCCTGCACGTTCAATTTTTGATGGTTTCCGGGATTTTCAGACTGAAACCAGTAGGTATCTGTGAACCAGTTTATCATCTCTCTCTTCCCTTCTCCTCTTATTGAAAAGAAAAAGATGATTACTGTTAGGCCTAATTACTTTGAGGTTTCACCTTATTTAAAAGGTGAAATTATGGATCCAGATTCTCTCCTGAGCTGAATTGTTCCAAATGCTAACCTGTTTGGTTATAGAAAAATAGTAAAGGAGATGCAGATAATGTAGGAAATCTGGTAATTGATAAAGTTAATTAACTTGTGAATAAACACTTAAAGTGCTTTCTTTAATAAAATAAACTGATTTCCCTTGGGATCCTGATTTCTGTCAGTGAAAGGAATATATAATGAAAATGGTTATTAAAAGAGATTGAAAAATGGAAGAAAAAGCCACACCACCCAAAGCAGCCACTGTTAATATTTTGGCTACCCTTGTTTGAAATATTTTTGTGTAATAAGTTAGAATGAGAATGTTGGTCTTATACTTTGAGCAGTTTTAGTATTGATGTAGCAATGGAATCCTAAAGAAAGGACAGTTATGTTAAGAGGATATGTGAGAAACCCTTGGACCATGCTTGATTTTGTGGTTTATTTATAGTGAGTTCATTGAGGCACAGATAGGTCTTGTAACTTTGGAGAGAATTGATGGAGAAACTAAACAGACTCAAGTCATCTAGGGAATCCTGTTTCCTTCCAGTGGAAGGTGACAACAGTGGTCATCATCTCTACTACCAGAGTCTTTTTTATTATTATTATTTTTTGTTTTTGAGATGGAGTCTCACTTTGTCACCCAGGCTGGAGTGCAGTGTCACGATCTGGGCTCACTGCAAGTTCCACCTCCCAGACTCAAGCGATTCTCCTGCCTCAGCCTCCTAAGTAGCTGGGATTACAGGCGCCTGCAACATGCCTGACTAATTTTTTGTATTTTTAGTAGAGACATGGTTTCAGCGTGTTTCCCAGGCTGGTCTTGAGCTCCTGACCTCAGGTGATCTGCACATCTCAGCCTTCCATAGTGCTGGGACTACAGGCATGAGCCACTGTGCCTGGCCCCGAATATTTTTTTATTATTATTATTTTTTTAGTTTATTTTTTATTCATTTATTTTTTTAAAGATGGGGTTTCACCATGTTGGTCAGGCTGGTCTTGAACTCCCGACCTCAGGTGATACGCCCGCCTTGGCCTCCAAAGTGCTTAGATTACAGGCGTGAGCCACCACACCCGGCCCCGAATCTTTAAAGATTGAGAACATAGCTGAAAACAGCAGATGAATTTACATTGCTTTCAGAACTAGATAAATGAGGATGAAAGTTTACCCCTATGCTTTTCATTTTGTTTTGTTTGAGATGGAGTCTCACTCTGTTCCACAGGCTGGAGTGCAGTAGCGTGATCTCGGCTTACTGCAGCCTCCACCTCCTGTGTTCAAATGATTCTCCTGGCTCAGCCTCCTGAGTAGCTGGGACTACAGGCATGCACCACCAACCATGCCTGGCTAATTTTTTTTTTCTCGGCTCACTGCAACCTCTGCCTCCAGAGTTCAAGCAATTCTCCTTCCTTAGCCTCCTGAGTAGCTGGGATTACAGGTGTACGCCACCATAACCGGCTAATTTTTTTTGTACGTTTAGTAGAGATGTGGTTTCACTGTGTTGGCCAGGCTGGTGTCAAACTCCCGACTTCAGGTGATCCTCTCACCTTGGCCTCCCAAAGTGCTAGGATTACAGGTGTGAGCCACTGCACCCAGCCTCTCCCATGTTTAAGTTAGCTTTTGAATATGTGAAGAAGTTGCTTTGATTATGTGACTATTTTCATTTAATTTTCTTTGTATCCTTTGGATAGGGAATACCACCAAGTCTTAAGATTCCTCTTACTCCCCCTTGCATTTTTTTTTTCAGAGTTAGCATTAGTTCTTTATATTTGAGGTCAAACACATTGTTAGCAATTCCTTCAATTGACAGAAGTGGTTATTTTTAAATGGGATTTATGATTTTTTTTTATGGCTAACTGAAACTTCTTCATCCTTCTGTATTATAGTTCGACAAGAACAAGAATTAAGAAATGGAGGAGCTATAGATAAGAAATTGACTACCCTTGCAGATCTGTTCCGGCCACCCATTGATTTGATGCATAAAGGCAGCTTTGAAACAGTAAGTTATTGGAGATTCTGTGCCTTAACTATGAATGCGTTTGCATTTTCAGTGCCTTTTTTAAAAAAAAGTTACTTGTTTTAGAGACAGGGTCTCGCTCTGTCATACAGGCTGGGGTGCAGTGGCACAGTCATAGCTCACTGCAGCCTTGAACTCTTGAGTGCAAGGGATCCTCCCACCCCAGCCTTTCAAGCAGTTAGGGCTATGGACATGCACCACCACACTCAGCTAATATAAAAAATTTTTTTTTGGTAGAAACAGGGTCTCACTGTGTTGCCCAGGCTGGTCTCAAATGCCTGGGTCAAGCAATCCTCACACCTCAGCCTCCTAAAACGCTTGGATTACTGGCATGAGCCACTGCCCCTGGCCTTCAGTGACATTTTTTATTTTTATAAGAGCATAAAACCATTTTCAATGTATAGGGTATTGGCATCATAATAAGTATATCTACGTGATATACCTAAAGGTTACACTAATTTATATGTCTATGAGCAATATGTGAAATATGTTTCTACCAGCAGTGTAGGAGATTGTTTGATGAAATCCTTTTCTTAGCCTTGTGTGGTATCATTTTGGGGTCTTTGCCGTTTTGATAGCTTTTTAAAATATCTCACTTGTTCCTGTGTCTTTGGCTACTACTGAGACTAATGTGTGTGGTTTGTTAGCCATTTGAAAATTGTTTTTGCCTGTATTTCTGTGTGGATCCTAGTGTGTTTGAAAAGAATATCTCTAATTGGAGAACACATTCATCCTCAGTTCTTCTTGGTTTTATCATGATTAAGCCCAAGGAGAAACTTCCCAGTGTGTATTTACTTGGTTGTCTGCTAACTTTCAGACTTACTGAGGGCAGAGGGAAGATACTTCTTTTTAATAATCTTTGGGACCCAGTCTCAGGCATGAAGAAGAATACAGTATGTGTTAAATGACGGAGTTTAGTAAAGCTTATACTCTTCTGTTGAGGTGTTCAAACAGCTTGCTTTTTCGTGTTGACTAGCATGTAAATGCTCTTTTGAATCACAGTAGCATTTTCATAGATATAAATCACTTAAATTTTAGTTAAGTCTTTTTTTTTTTTTTTTTTTTTTTTTTTTTTTTTTTTAAAAGTGTTTTTGTTTGAGGTTGTTGGCCAAGCAGTAAATCACAACAGGGGTGATGTGAAAAAGAAAAACAACCCAC